>OZ025871.1:8500712-8723212 GCA_964019415.1 Ianthella basta | reverse complement strand
TAGTCCAAACCGATCTCCTCCAACAAGTAGTTCACCTGTCAGGAAAGTGACTGCACTAGGAAGGGCCCAGCACGGAACATGAAGCAGCGAGGGAGAGGAAGATGCCGCGCGACAGTAACGTCACAGCAGCCTACCCTCCAACAAAATGCACTCAGCGCTCTCTTGCTAATAGGGAAACGGCTAGCGGAGTGAACTCGAAGGAGATTCTTCACTAGCTAGGACAAGCCCGCTCACCACGGCTACCTCTCGCTACTGATACTCTACATACCACCACGCTCTACACTGCCCATCTTCCCCAGCGGCTCTCACCTTACGATGTGCTCATTAGTTGAGTTCCTACGCAGTCGAGCCCGTATCAACCCGCGGCCGCTGGTGGAGCGTGTCTCTTGAAACGGACACGCGCTCGCTGTCGCGACCCTCGTCTGATCTGGCGGAGCCCTCACCGCTACAGGCCAGCACTGGAGTGGCGTGTGCCGTAACTGACACCGGAGTGGAGCGAGATGCCTTCCGTGCCACACGAAGGAACAAGGTCATACAAGTGATGCCGTTGTAGCAATAGAAATATTAATTTTTAGTACATGTGGAATAGGCTAATATTCACATATAAATTGTAGACCACCCCCGTATGTGTACAGCAAGGAATTCCCCTCATAAATTTAAAGGTCGCAATCCAAGTTCAGCAATCGCTGGCCTGTCCATTTCTTGATTAGTTTCCTTTTCTTTGAGCTATATTCGTGAGTACATGTCTGTTTCCTTCATATGACTTTAATTAAACTATTGACGAGGTTTGTTTGCTAAGTAAGTGCGATTAAATGTTTTGGGAGCGTACCCACTTACGTATGTGTGCGTGTTAAGTGGTGTAGAGTTGATCATTGTGCTACCTCCTTCCTTCTGTGTTCAGGCATTGCAAGATGCCCATCTCCGCCCAGCAGTGGCGCGTGTCTGTTGGGCTGTTCAACTGCAGTCGAATGAGGTGGCTGTTGAAAGGAGGAGGAGCGAAGATGACAGCCGCTCCCTCGTCCTCCGGGTCCAACACGCATGCAGTGAAGAGAGGGGTCCTTCCACTTCTTTACCTGCTCATGTTAGCTTGTGCAATGCCTCCTCGACTCCTCCTCATTCAGAGTGGGGATGTAGAGCTCAACCCTGGACCAGTGGAGACAGGTGAATAGTCGCAGTGTGAGAAACAGTGATTGTACCCAAGTGGGGCAGCTTTCTAGATGTCTAGCTGTTCAGATCTAGTTTCTAAGTTTGACTGATTCTTATTGTTGCTGAGACCACTAGCTGGGGTCTTCGTCAGTAGCAGGCCTTGATTGGGAATGCCTCATTGTCTGTATGAATTTGATCTTCCTCATTGGTCTACTGCCATGTGGATTGATTGGTAATGTACAGTGCCCTTGGCATCTTTTGTTAGGTCAGTTCCATCTATACTTGCATACCTATTAATATCTTTATATGTAGTAACTAGCCAGTTATGTGTAGTTAAGTGTTGTCAGAACTGGTTTGCCAAAGAGTGTACTTTCCCCCTTGCCTTACTTCCAGATGGAAAACCCCATCCCATGAGTTCCTGGAATGTTGCTGCCTTGCTCTCCTTGAGAGAGAGCCTCAAACTCAATGTATTAATGAATACAGGCCTCAGTGATAAGCTAGAGAAGGAGGCGGGAGGATTCATGAGCCAAAGAGAGGCCCAGATGGTGAGAGAATTGCCTACCAGCAGTGCCCAAGTGGACAGGGTCATTGAGACTCTACGAGGGAAAAGAGATGAAGACTTTCAGATATTTTGCCAAATGCTGCGAAACAGCAACCAAGACGTCTGGGCAGATGAGCTGGAAAGGTTGTCTGAGCAGTTCAAACAAGGCGGAGGAAATGGTATGTGTGCGAGGATGAAGCAACTCACTGGTATCATTTACGGATATAACTGTGCCTGTTAATGTACTCACTATTGGTCATTTATGTAAATTAGCAATATTTTAGTGGTAAGGTGGAGTCTTCTTCACTGTGAGTGTGTTAAGCCACTTCGAAACCACAACAAGTAACGCTTTTGCTTACTAATACAAGTACATGCATTAGTGGAGTCCTTGTAGGTCAGTGTATGTGCATGCATGTAAACCTGATCCAATAACACAAGTACACTGGCTAAATCACTGTAAGACAGTGTACGTACACACATGTTCCTGAGGCTGAGCCGTGAATAGCCTTTCACCAGGTCAGAGTGTATATACGTACCATGCCTAGATATGTACATAGTCAATGATCTCACTGGACCCACAATAATAATAAGGGATCAATTTATTCCGCACACATGCACACACGTGTACACACACACATACCAAGGTGTATATCTAACAGATTCGTTTGTGCGTTTGTGTCTCAATACAGTCTCCTCTCATTTTATGTTGTTTACTTTACAGTTGCATCATTGGAGCATTTGTGATGATATTGTCATAAACGTCAATTTACTCACAACTCACCTCTGAACTTTAACCCCACTTGAAACCACAAGCAGTTGACCAAATCAGTCTCATTCAGCTAACGTGAGGTCAAAGTTCAGAGGGTGCATGCATGACTTCTATGATGGCTAAGTGACTTTTAATTTGTGAAACTGTTTAAAATTTACTATTACGGCTTATTGTGAGATGTGTGTGTATGAGTTGTTTCTTTTATTTGTTGCACTCTGCAGCCGATGGAGGAGGAGGGGGAGGAGAGCAGGTAGAGTTGCTCTTCTGTCGACTTAGGAATTTCTATGAGAAAATGAAGATCGTTGAGGATGAGTGGCTCCCTGCTGATCAGAGAATGCAGTATGTGAACTTAGCCCTTGCTCCTTTCTATCTGGGTTATCGGCGTGCCCAAGAAATGTTTGTAAAGGCTGTGACAGTGGGTGTCGACCATGTCTATTCCTACCAGACTAATCGAATTGAATGTGAGGCAATCCCTCAACTGGTGAAAGAACATAAACTTGTAATCATTAGTGGCGCTCCTGGGGTGGGTAAAAGTACGTTGGCTCGGAAGGTATGCCAAGATGTCTGCCGGTCTCCTGATTACCATGGTTACGTTATAATCCTCCTGGTTGAGTTGCGTGACTTGTTACATTTTGAGAAAAACTTCACATTAGTGGACCTTTTACAGATGTTCCAAGGAATGATAGAAGACACCACGTCCCTGGTGGAAGTGTCTAAGGCCATTTATAGGAGTCGAGGGAGAAGTGTGCTCTTTGTTCTGGATGGGTTTGACGAGCTTCCACCTCATCTTCGACGATCTTCCTTCCTTGTGAGCCTTCTATCGCACAATCGTGATTCCCCTCTTCCAGACTGTGATGTTATTCTAACATCTCGCTCCATTGTAACAAGTGAGATCTACCACCAAATGCAGAGGTCTCGTAGCCAAGTTAGTCTAACTAATATTGAGGTGCTTGGTTTCACGCAGGGCCAGATCAAGATATATGCAAAGCAATATTTCTCTAATCAGCAGCGACCAGACCTGTGTGACTTATTTGTCAAGAAGATAGGTGCTGTCCCACAGATTAGAGGCCTCTGTTCAATCCCGGTTGTTCTGTCCATCATTTGTCAAGTGTTTCTATTTAGAGAGGACCTTCCCCCAACATTGACCCAAATCTACAATGACTACCTCTGTGTGAAAGTACTCAAGTACAATGAAGACTTGTCTGAACTGGAATCCATCTTAGATCTACCAAAGGACCATGACATCTATAAACTTGGGGAAATTGCTTATAAATGCATTGAAAAGCAAAAAGTAGTGTTTGATTCATCTGATCTCCAGGGTCACGGTGAACGCTTCTCAAACCGTAAGGGGGGGTGTGGTGTTTTAACAGCTAGGCCCATTCAATGCGATCCAAGGTCCAGGAAAGGTGCCATTGAAAGCTTCTACTTCATCCACTTGACTGTACAGGAATTCCTAGCTGCTGTTTATGTGTCTCTCCTGACAGCAGACAGTCAGTGTGACATCTGGGCCAGGTATCTCGGTGAGCCCCACATGGCACAGGTGTGGCGCTTTTATTGTGGATTGACTAAATTACAGCACTTTGACCGCCTTCAAAAGAAGATTAACTCATATCACACAAACTTTCAAATGCACTGCCTTTATGAGACGCAAAACATTTCATTGGTTCGCCGCCTGATGCCGCATATTGTAGGAGAAGAGGTGACAGTGCAGCCCCAGACAGCTTATGACTCCACAGCCTACGGCTATTGTCTCTCTGTACTGCCTTCATGGAAATGCCTCACCATTGAGAAAGGTGTAGGTTCTGCAGAAATCCATCGCTTGCTGGAGCCAGTCTATGCCAGTGGAACACTGCAGACATTGCAGCTACTATATGGTGAGGAGCAATTTCATCAGATCGTGTTTTACTTGGATACCAATTTAAATACATTTGAATATGGGATTGGATTTAATTTAAAGTAGCATTTCATTAAGATATGTTTACAAAGCACTGCCTCACTGATGTGTTACATGAGTTCTAGTTTTCCATCCCATATATGTACCTTGTGCATAACTGCTGCCCTGTGTATATATGCAAGCCACAGATGTATAACATTTCACTGGCAGTTTGTTGTAAAGCAGTATGTTGCCTCACTTTACTCACCTCCATGTATTGAACTAACCATATGTTGTGCTGTGTTGTGTTTTAGGCACTGACTGGAGAGAACTAGAAGTTGTCTTGGACAGACTTGTATCACTGGAGAGGGAAGCTTCTACAGGTGACAGTCAGAAAGGTATCCACAATAGAGAATTTTAGATCCACACTTACATTGTACGTTGAATGGTACGTGATGATTCGTGACGTCACAACATTTACGGTACAAACGGTAGTTTACATACGCTGGAACGCTTCTTCACATGTACTAAACACTGGAATTTCACCATGTATGTTGCAGTTTAGGATTATCATGTGACTCATTAATGATGCGTTGTGATATCAACGTTTGGCGTAAATGCTGATCTAAAACTCTCTGATAACTTCCATTCTGCCCATGTAGAGAGTGCATGTATGACTCCTTGGAGAGATGGAGTTGAAGCAATAGCCACCTCTACACATGGAACATGTATAGAGTTGGGCACATCCACAGTTGTATCAATGGTAGTACAGATCCTTCAGCTGAGAGCTTGTGGGGTGCTCACATGTGTGGGAATCCTCATGTTTTAGTGAGAGCATCAGTGTTGTGTTTATAGAAAGATGCATAATTTTATGGACTAGCTGAATACCCGCCCTTCGGGTATGTTCCCAGCATATCGTTTGAAATTTGAGCATTGAACCAATGGATACTGTCTGTTTAATTGGGAGCATTCCATAGATTCGCTCTGTGAAACTCCGTACGTACAGAATTTACTTCTGTTAAGTCATTTCGTCTAAAGGAGTACAGTGGTGAAGGCACTAACCACCTTAGGTCACCCCCCTTATTACCATTTAAGTATTCTTCTAAGTTTGGTGAAGATTGGTGAAAAGTTGAAGGGGGAGTTTCTGGACAATGAAACACAATCTTTTCTCTATCTCTTAGATATGGCGACAACTGTAAAAATGGCAAGAACTCTTACGGAACAACTTTAAACCAAATTTTGGCTTGACCATGTTACTCTCGCTACGCCTCTTTGTATTCCTACCACGTTTCCTGATCATTCATGCAAAACTCAAGGAACAATTAGGTAAGAAAGCTTTGTGCGTACCACTAACCACTGTTGTGGATGGTGGGCAATGAATGTCATTATATTAAATATAGAGTGTGTCTGCCCTGTTTAGAGTTCACTGAGTGCATGACATGTTGTTATGTTTTCCTTTCACAGATGGTGCCTTCAAAGGACACTTTGGCAAGGTGTACTTGAATGCACCTCCCCTCAGTACAGTAGTGAAGTTGCTGTGTCTACAACATGTGACAGAGGTTGAGTGTCTGTCCATACAAGAATGTGAGGTAAGCATCAGTGTGAGTTGTAACGATGATTTATACATCCAAACTTCAACCCATCTAAACTTCAACCCAACTGCACATGTGTAAGGTCACCTCACATTTTGAGAGTAGTACACTGTAGCAGGTGCATACAGATATGTATACCTATACCATTACCATAGTAACAGCCTGAAACACTCATTAATACATGGTTTCCATGGCAACAGAAAGTACACTCGTACGTACTATATATTTATGCTATGTACTGTATTCCTCGGCCTTCAACCTTGGGAAATATCCCCTAATACATCCCCACAAGTGTGGTATATTTGTTATGATAGCTTAGATATTGTCCACTGATAGCAAACAGTAATGACAGTGTCAAATGGTGTTTCTCCCCATCCCACTGCATGATGGACTGTTTTGATATCTCATTGTACAGGCAATGGACCATGAGGTCCTGATAGAGATGGAAAGGTCACTCTCGGGAAACAAGACCGTGAACAAGCTGACACTGTGGGATGGAGGTGGCGTGACTCTACCTAAACAGTTCTGTCATCACCTTCTCCTTGGAATCGGAAGAAACAAATCATTATCAGAAGTGGACCTGGAATTTAGCCCAAAGCCCTGGTATTGTCCTTATGATGGTAGGTTGGTGTATGTCAGTCACATATTGTGTGACTCAGTTGGATGTAGTGTATAATGTGTAGTAAGCAATAGTGAAGATGTCTATGTGAATACAGTACAAGTTACAATATACTAGGGTGAAGCCGTACAAAGAATGCACCCTAAATGCGTATGGGGGCAGCAGCGAGTAATGGCCTGGCGGAAATGTGCTTGCCATGATGTTAAAGCTTTCATCATTTGGCCCAGAACAAATATTCATATTCTCCAATTAGGCCTTTGTTTTTGTGGGAGGGAGGCTGAAAGTATGCATATAAATGCCCATAGGAGAATACCGAATGTACTGTGCATTTATACTGATAATAGTGATGCTTACTATTGGAAAAAAGTTCCACATACAGTCATGAACCGTAGCATCCATGGCCAGACAGTCCATCTGACTTGTGCCATGGGCATGATTGCACAACGTGGCTCATGCGGCCCACACTATAGACAGGCAAACAGAGAATTACTGCCTTCCTGTTTGAGTACCTGGGATGGCCTGGCGGTAAAGTGCACACCACGATATTAAAACGTGCGACATTCGCCGACATACATTTCTTTATTTTTTTGCATTAGAATTAGAATTGTTCTTGTGTACGGTGCGCTGAAAGTGCACATATAAATGTACATAGGAGATCACTGCATGTACTGTGCATTTATATAGAGACATGGTCATGTGTATTATTCCAAACAACACCAGTACATACAGTCACGAACTGTGGCAGCCATTCCCAGGTGGTCCAGCTGACCCATGACATAGGTGTGATTGCTTAATGCGCCTTAAGAAGGCCATGATAAAGGGGAGTAATTTAATTATATCACCAATCGGCACCAATTACCAGGAATCAGCACCTATGCAGTAGCCCAGCCCTTAGCACAGTTGCCAGACAATCCCTATATTGGAGGGTCCCTACTTCACCCATTCCCCCCACTTTTTGCTTGACTTTATCTGTCCCTATTACCCCATTACCACCTCTACCACCAGCACTGGCCACCACCACCACCACCACCACTGGCCACCACAACCACCACACAGTACAAGTTACAAAATGTGGCTCCAGCATATGTGCCAGTGCTACTAGGACAACACCCACCAGTACAGCCACCACCACCATCATTCGGCAAGCAAATGTAACTTGTACCCATTTGCTTGCCGCATGATGCTCTTCAATGGTCCATCAGGAACATGCACTGGTGGTGGTGGTCTTCCAGCAATGTTCCCAACTACTCTACATGCACTGGTGGTGGTGATGATTTTTCTAGCTCTGCCACATATACTGGCTACAGCGATTGTAACCTGGATTGTATGGTGGTGTGTGGTGGTGGCAGCGGTGCTGGTGGTGGAGGTGGTGATGATGGCTGCACTGGTGGGTGTTGGCCTTGTAGCACTGGCACATATACTGGAGCTGCATTTTGCAACTTGCACTGTGTGGTGGTTGTGGTGGCCAGTGGTGGTACTAGTTAAGTATGTATACGTAGGTATTGTATTTACATGTTCAACTCTGCACCTGTTTCTCTACCCAGTGTCTGCAGGTGATCAAAGGAGTGTACAACATCTTACACTGAGGGGTGCTCCAGTGGATGTCCTCAAAAAGTTATTGTCCTTCTTTAGTGAAGTGACAGAACTGATGTGTCATGCCATCCGTCCCCCACAAGAGGTACAGTGTGTGCACATGTACAGTGTGGCTTGAGATGCACTAGTATTTTGTACCAATCACTTTTTGGCAGTGTGTTGAATTTGTCTGAGAATGATGTTTCTGTATTGTGGCATGTGTAATGTCATCTGACAATTTCTAGAAGTCTTTACTGTAATCATGGAAACCATACTTTTGATTTGGACAAAGCGATTGCATGGTATCTATGGGAACAGAAGGTACGCTCATATATTTGAGTGATGTGTTGGTGCATGGTATATTTCTCAGCCTTCAACCTTGGGAAATACATCCCCTCAAGTGTGTACTATTTATTAGTCACACTAGCTGAATGCCCGCCCTTCGGGTGGGTTCCCAGTGTACGTTTGTAATTTGAGCGTTTAACTAACCAAAACCATCCATTTAATTGGGAGTATTCCGTAGACATGCTCCATAAAACTCTGTACACACAGAATTTACTTATGTTAATCCATTTCATCTAACAGAGTCCAGTGGCGAAGGTGCTAACTACCTTAGGTCACCCCCTGTATTGCCGTGATATACTCTTTCATGTTTGGTGAAGATTGGTGGAAAAGTGAAGGAGTAGTTTGTGAACAACACAACGCGGTCTTTCCCTATCTCTTAGATATAGTGGCGTCCACAAAAGTGGCAAGAACTCAGACGGAACAGCGTTAAACCAAATTTTGGCTTGGCGAGGTTACTCACGCTACTCCTCTTCGTAATACTGCCACATTTTGTTTCGTCCAGAATTGAAGGAGCATATCCCTGACAACAAGAATGTGCGTTATGTTTATTATAATAAGATTATAACAGCTTATGTATAGATATGTCCACTGATAGCAAACAGTAGTGACAGTGTCAAATGGTGTTTGTCCTCATCCCACTGCATGATGGACTGTGTTGATATCATATTCTACAGGCAATGGACCATGTGGTCCTGATGGAGATGGAAAGGTCACTTTCGGGAAATAAGACCATGAACAAGCTGACACTGAGTGGTGATGTTGATGTGACTCTACCCAAGCAGTTCTGTCATCACCTTCTCCTTGGAATCAGAAGAAACAAATCATTATCAGAAGTGTACCTGTACTTTACCCCACAGTCCTGGTATTGTCCTGATGATGGTAGGTTGGTGTATGTCAGTCACATATTGTGTGACTCAGCTGGATGTAGTTTAATAGTGTAACAAGCAATAGTGAGGACATCTATGTAATAGTTAAACCAGAGCCTGTTCCACGCATGGCAACTTGCTGTCAGTTCCTTCTCTGCACTTTTAGCTGTATTGTCACTCTTTCCTGCTTCACAACGAAACACGCAAGTCAAACAACCATGTGTGTGCATGCGTTCACTTGCGGGCACTTTGTGGGTGCTAAAGGGTCTAGTGAACTAGATTAACAATATGGGATTTAGAAGCAATGGTCACTGACCCCGCAAAATGCCCACATGTGCATCTATGGTTTTTGGATGCCTGCGCAAAATGCTAGCTGTACTTCTATTGCATTTAGATACTGTATTTAGACGCCCATTACCATGGCAACAGGATCTATGTAAAGTTTAAGTATGTATAAATTATGTAAGTACGTATGGTATTTACATGTTTATGTCTCCACCTCTTTTCCTACCTAGTGCCTACAGGTGATCAAGGAAGTGTAGAACATCTTACACTAGGGAATGTTCCAGTAGATGTCTTCATAAACCTGTTGTCCTTCTTTAGTGAAGTGAAAGAACTGAAGTGTCACTCCGTCCATCCCCCACAAGAGGTACAGTGTGTGCACATGTACAGTGTGGCTTGGGATGTACTAGTCTTTTGTATACACCAATCACTATTCAAGAGTGTTTTGATAATGGATGTTTTTGTCCAGCTGAAAACTAAAGCAAAGCAAGTAGTCTTGAAGCTGAAGCTGCAGTGGGTTTGTACATATGTATTGGGTCAAAGCCTCAGGTATGCATGTGCTACATGGGTGCCTTGTGAATTAGGAACTTTTCACTGTCAGCAGTCCCCATCCTTGTGCTCCAAACAACCATTTTGTGCTGTATCACTGTTCTGATCCATACATGGCTGGCATGCTACGGCCATTTTACGTCATTTGCACAGTGTGGCCTTAGTCTGGCCTGCTGCGACCGTCCCAACAAGCGCCCAGGGGGTGGGTTAAAGGGAGGGACGGTCTAGCGGCAATAGCGATTAGTTAACACCTGTTTGGCCAATCAGATGCGAGTACCGCGAATCGCGGCAATGATATTCATGACTTGTGGTTCGGTCCTGATTCTAATTTCTACGTACGATTTAGCCGAAATACCGGCATGGACGTGCAAGAAGACAGCTTGGAGAAGAGTTACTCTTACGCTCTTGAGAAGTTGAAGAAGCCAGGATTACAACTATCAACATTTCAGAAGTGTGCACTGAGGGAAATCCTTACGGGTAGGGACACCTTTGTTGGACTGCCTACAGGTCTCGGCAAGTCGATTTTGTTTGAGTGTTTCCCTCATTGCTGGCATTATTTGAGGACAGCTGGTGGGGAGAGCCACGTTTCCGTAATAATCATCTCTCCTCTGATAGAGTTGATGAATTCACAGGCAGAAGATCTTCGTACTCGCTGCCAGACAGCCGTTCGTTTGTCAAGTAATGTTACCAAAGAAGAAGAATGTTTGCTTAGGCAAGGGTTGACTAGTTATGTCTTTTCTTCTCCTGAATCTATTCTGGAAGGACGGTGGAGGGGTTTGTTGAGAACGGAGGGATTCATTAACAGTGTGCAAGCCGTGTTTATTGATGAAGCACACTGTGTGGAGTCCTGGGGTGCAGGTGTGGAACCATTTAGGAAGAAATATGGAGAATTGTTTAGCCTGCACTCATTTCTGCCTCCGAATATCCCCTTTGCTGCACTCACTGCTTCAGCATCTGATGTGACAAGGTCCAAGATATGCTCTATGCTCTGTATGGTGAAACCATCCATGTCACAATTTCCCCCAGCCGGAGCAATCTCAGATATAGTGTAGTTCATCAACACAAAGAGATTGAAGAACGATTTAAATGGCTTGTGGAGGAATTGAGGATTAATGGACAGAATACATTGAAAACCATTGTATTTTGCCAGTCAATTGACTCGTGTGCCTCCTTGTACCAGCTGTTTGATTTCAGGCTCAGGGAAGGTGGCTATGTTCCGAAAGGACACATTGACATTCACTCTGTTTGGGATGTATCATTCCAAGATTACAGATGAAGAGAAATAAGAACTGACAAAGTCTTTCATGAATCCAAATGGTATCTGTAGGGTCCTATTCTCTACTATTGCTTTCGGCATGGGGATTAATATTCCAAACATCCGCAGAGTGATTCATAATGGGCCGGCTTTGAAGGTAGATCAGTATGTGCAAGAGACCGGAAGAGGAGGACGAGATGGCGAATTGTGTGAAGTAATACTGTATCAGTTTAAAGGATGCACACGTGGGAAAATTGGCCGAGAAATGAAAGAATATTGCAAAAACAGCATCATTTGTCGTAGGAAAGTCTTGATGAGTAGCTTTTCAGGGGACATCGAGTACCCATCCCACCAACATCTTTGCTGTGACATCTGCACGATTCGTTGTTGTTGCAATTGTACTTGTCACTGTTCTTGTAGCCCAGGAACATTCAGATTACCCTGCCTGAATTGTTGTTCCTGTGAACAGAAATGCATTTTTATTTCATCTGTACCAACAAGTTCAAATCAAACTGAAAGTAACAATCAACTGGATCATTCAGACAGTAGCAACACAGACAGTAACAGTGAGACTGATTTTGACTATAGTATTTAAATAATATGATTGACTACTTACTGTATTCACTATGCTTAAAATAATAATCAAACTCTTTTATTTTGTATTGCAGCCATTTGATATATGCAGCCCAGTTGTCCACTTTGTGTAATTTTGCGAAGATGTCCCTTGAAATATGCTGAAAGGGACTATATGCAACACAGTTTTTTGTTTGCCATTAGTTCCCTGAAGATTGTGTGACGGTCAGTGTCTTGTGAAGGTGTAGTATGCCGTGCACTGTCTGGTCTTACTGCCATATCATTGTCAAATTTTTCCATGAATTTCTGAACTGTGGGGGAAACTCTTGACACTTTCATGACAGTGGATTCACTCAAGTGTGGAGAGAAAGTACTGATGTCAACCTTGAACGATCTGTTCATGTGCTCCATTTGCAAACCCAGTGACTTGTTTTCTCCTTTTCTGCCTTTCACATTGCAGGTGCAATCGTGCATTAGTTGGGAAGACTGCTTGGCAGTTAGTGATACATTCAAGTTATACGACAGTATGAAAGCTTCTAAGGCATACTTCGTCTTGCCAGCTTGTCTGAACAGAGCTAACAGAAACTTCCATAGAAGGATGATTCTCTTGCCATCACCTTCCCTCACTGCATCTTCCAAGTCCAATGCCAAAAGACTCATCCCTAATAGCTTGTAAGTATAGTTGGCAGAGTCATCACAATCAATACGAGGGACAGAAAGAGCATCAACATGTAGGTTGTCAACAATGGCAGATGCCAAACTGGTTAGGCAGCGGATTTTACTCTCTGGTGATTCTGGCATGCCGGTGGGAAAAATTGAGTCCAGTGCAATGTCAAAGGTTTCTGAACTGTGCTGTGATGCAAACACTGCCAAGATTGTGGCCTCTAAAACAGTGTGCAGAAAGCTCTGACAAGCATGAAGATCTTTCTTAGGATCAGAAACAACATTGCGACGATCGATGAGTATGCGCAGTTGATACAATGAACCCTTGTCACGTACTGATGACGTCGAGTACAACTCCTCCCAAATGACTTGGTAATAAGCTTGCAGTGCGTGCCAGTCTTCAATTTTCGCAATAAACTGCTGCAGCTTCTTCTTGCCACATGCCTGCAAGCGTGCTTTCTGTGCTCCTCTTACCCTTTCACATGTTAACTGATCGCCACCCAAAAATACCTTCACAGACTCTGGAATGTACTGATCCAAGAACTCCAACACGTCAATCATGTCATCAATGAGATTCTCATCCCTCTGTAACACACCCAGTGGGATCTATACAGCATAACAATGGAACTCTTGTGGTACATACTGCATGATCTTACCGCTATAATATATATATCACTTACAATCTCACTGGCTTTGCACATGTCTGCATAGTCACAAGGGAGCATGGCTGGAATGTAGTCCCTCAATGCTTGCAAGCTTGGAACATGCTGAACCAAGACACGAGCCACCAAAACTATGAAATGGCTTTTGATTGTACCACAATCTGCTGAGGTTGGCACAAACATGTCCAAGTGGGCTTCACCCGGCTTCTTCAGGGGCATTACATCAGGGAGATCTGCATGTATAAAGAACGAAACCAAATAATAGAAAGAACAGGCACAACTCAATGACAAGCTGTATGTTTGTAAAATGGCATATATATTTAATCATTCATTGAATCAATTAAGGGTGTAGTTTTGTAGCAAATCACACAAAGTACGTAAGCCATACATGCATGCACACACCTTTAACAATATGATCCTTGATTGCATAGATTTGCACCCAGTGGTACATTTTTGGTTGTTTCTCAGCAGACATGAATCGAGGCTTTTGGTACACATCTACATTATCCATCACAAACTGGAAATTGAAGTTACCTGCATGTATAAAATTCAATAAATTATAATCCGTCATGCATGTTCATAATCACACACACATACACCATCACGTCATGGCATTGCTCACCATTAGTGATCCATTCTTTGAGTTTGTTGTCAAAGCCCTTAGATAAAATATCTACAGTCCTGTACAGTGTACGTGGTGCAACAGCCAAGTGCAGGTGGTTGAGACGCTCCACTGTCTGTACAGAAAGAAAACAAATCAAATTTACGGTCATTTTTATTGTTACTTTGTGCACATTGCATATAAGCATGTGCAATTACATTGATCAAGTACTCACCATAATTGAGCTGTTGCCATGCCACAAATTGAGAGACAGCCAGAGAGGATAGGTGGATGTTTCTACTCTTTAGCAGAATTGCAGCCGCTAAAACGCATGTTGCCACTTCACTTGATAGGGTTGCCGACGTCTTTCTTTTGTAATCACTGGTTGAAGCTGCAGCTTGTTTCAGTATGGCCCAGAATAGTGGTGTTAAATGAGACAATTTGTTGGAGTAGTCAGTCCATGAGAAATCGGAAGTGTGGAAAGGTGGAGTTCGAAAAACATGACTTGATTTAGAGCATAGCTTATCACATTCCTTGTCAATAGTCATTAAGACATTCCTGATATTAACCGGGCCACGCATTACTTCTGCTAAGGGTTGACCTGAAGGGCCGGGGCGTCGCCTTGGTTTCTTCAAAGGGGGTGTGTTTGCTGAGGATGGTACAGGGCCTGGCACGATCAGTGGAGTGGCCAAGGGTTGACCTGAAGGGCCGGGGTGTCGCCTTGGTATCTTCGAAGGGGGTGTGCTTGCTGAGGATGGTACAGGGCCTGGCACGATCAGTGGAGTGGCTAAGGGTTGACCTGTAGGGCCAGGGCATCGCCTTGGTATCTTCAAAGGGGGTGTGCTTGCTGAGGATGGTACAGGGCCTGGCACGATCAGTGGAGTGGTTAAGGGTTGACCTGTAGGGCCAGGGCGTTGCCTTGGTATCTTCGAAGGGGATGTGCTTGCTGAGGATGGTACAGGGCCTGGCACGATCAGTGGAGTTGCCAAGACTGATGTGTTGCTAAAAGGTACTGGCTGATTGAGAAACAGTGTTCTCTTGATAGACTTCTTGCAGTCGGTATCAGCAGTTTTTCACGCTTTGGCATTGGCGACTTTGTAGCAGATGATGGATCTTCAGCATTGATGGTCTGGTGAGGTGTGGCTGGCTCTCTACTCCGCTTTGAGGAGGTCATAGCTACAGTTTCGTCCCTGAAAAACATACCTGAATTGTGGAAATCTCTCCTCAGAGCTTCCTTCTGAGCCAACAGATCTTCCTCTGCTTTCTGTATGGCCATAAGTCGCCGATAACAGGCCTTGCAGTGGTGTGCCTTTTCAAGCTCGCTCCAAGGGACACTCACAATGGCTACTAGAGTTCGCCCGTTGCTGGTAAACGCATGTTCCCTCGAGAATCGGTACGATACTCCATTCGAGAGGGGAACTCTACAAATTCGACAAAAGTCATCCAATCTGGGCATAGGAGTCTAGGAGTCTGAGTCTCAAGGGAAGAAACTGGATCGCACCGCGCTCTAAAGACAATGTCGCCGTTCTCGGCACGCATGTACATGTACATGGCACTAATTGATATACAATGGTGTCGAGGTGTTAACTAATGGCTATTGCCGCTAGACCGTCCCTTCCCTTCCGCGCCTGTAGGCGTTTACGTGGGACGGTCTAGCAAGCCAGACTAAGTGTGGCCTAGGCCCTGTGCACCAATCCTGCAGGGGATATGCGCTGCCTTCCATGGTTAACACGATTCACTCAGCCAGACAAATGAGTCATGATAAAGTGTGCCTATAGCTATATCACCCACAATGCACTTTGCATGGTTGACACAATTCACACTTAACCTGGCTTTCTACCTCCTTCCTGAACATCAGCCAGACAGATGAGTCATGATAGAGGGTGGCTAGCTATATCTCTAATGCACTATGCCAATGCACTTTGTTGGTGTGTTTCTGACCAGAGTTGCTTCTTCATGCAGGCTGTATTAAGAGAAGAGAAACTGAAGCTGGATGAAATGGAAAAGGCTCTCGCAGTGATGAGTAAACTGAAGACGTTGGTGCTGGGAATGAATTATGATGTAAGTTTAAGTGGCTTAGATGGCTAGTTGCATGCACGCATGCGTGTGTACGTGTATGTGTGTGTGTGTGTGGAAATGAGGGGGACGGGAAGGCAGAGAAATATATGTCTGTAGTCATGGAGGTTTCTCCAAAACACTAGCTAAGCCAATTGTCATGTTTCATTGGTCAACCTGGTTAGTGTTCTCGGACAAAACTATACACCAAAAGTGCGCACTGTGGTACCAGAGGGGGTACCAGACACTGGTACATACACAGTAGAGGGTTAGTGTAGTGTGTGTGATTTGTTTTGTATTAATTTGCTTTATGTTTTGTGTCAATTCACATTGGACTTACATTGCTCCTCCCTTGATTGTTAGATGTCACACTCACTGATGGTGAGATTTGGCATGTCAGTATTGAAAGGTGTTTCAAAGCAGCACAACATGTTACAGTTTGTACTGTATAACTTGGGCAGGAGGGAAGACCTACTCCAGGACATGCTATCGAGGCTACCACCTGATGAGAGGGACATGTTCACTACAGGGGAGTACACTAATGAGTATGGCACCACCTACCCTTGTATTCGCCTTTCGTCATCAAGTGAGTACAGACAGTGGCAATACTAAAACACGGAATATGGAATAGATATTAAAATGGCAAACGACTCGTATGCAAACAAATCTCGCTGGCGTGTGCTTCTGCCCAGAAAGGTTGAATTTCGAACAAAATGAAGGGAAATGGATATATTAACAACTATTTGGAAGTGGTTCATGCAGAAATGCTTCTTTGAATGAAAACAGCAGTTTCCACGCACAAAAACTCAAGAAAGGCAGCGTACAACCCACTTTCCACTTAATGGGAGATCCTCTGATGGTACTGTAGCTCATTTTACTTTCATGTACATCACACCTTTGTGTATTAGCAATGCTTAATTAAGTAAGTTAGTGATTCAACCACACCTTCTCAATCAAGTAGGTGCATCATTGTGCTAGCCAGAATGTGCCCTCGTGTAGGAGGCCATTTTGTGCATGTGAGTTGTGGTCATTCAGTGTCACACTAACATCACATGCTGTAGTCCATTGATTCACTGGTGCATGTGTAAACACGCACTTTGTGCAGTCATGGTTCTAGCATTACATCACTTAGCTGAGTGTATAGTAATATTATTCATTATTATAATGCATATACTGAACTTATTGACAATGGTTCTGTCTCTTTCCTGCAGCTGTCCCACTACTTGCTCAGCACCTAGTGAGCCGGTCTCTCGCCCTGCCTCGCATCAGGGCACCTCCCCCAGGTACACCACACATTCTGTCAGTTCCTGTCTGTCTGGAAGTGCAACACCCAATGCTAGTCTGTCAACATGCAAGCTGTAGTCATTGCAACCATCACTAGACCACACCCCTCATGCTCACATGTTTAGTACCTGTTCACTAGTTGCTCCCCACCCCCTCAGGTTCACAGCCCAAAACTGGTCCCCCCACATTCTTAGACGTGGACTAGATCTGATGTGGTTGGTGTATATACTCTACTTGTCAGCTCACTGCAAAGAGTGTGCACCACACAGCACTTGCTCTCTTGTCTCCGTGTGCACTGGAACTGACTACAGTTAATTGAGAACCTGTTCTTGTGTTGTGAACAATGTATATATGTGTGCATGTATGATGTGTTATATAATTGACTGTATACAGCTAGTTTTGGATCTATCAATCATATACAGAAGTATATTATGCATATCACATGCACAATTGAAGCTGATCTGCAGCTGTGCATACATGTATGATCATGCATGCATGCATGGTATGTTAACGTTGCATCATATATATAGAAGTATATCACACAATTGACCATGCAGCTGATCTGCATCTTGTATGCACGTGCACTCATAAAATACACGTTATATATAGCTAGCCACAATTATTATGCATAGTTTTTAAAATGCATTTAATTAATTTTAACTTTTTTTCATCAGAGTTCATAATAATATATAGTATTAAGTTTAAGTGTTGCATGGTATAATTATACAATTATAGGAATGCTTGTTTCATTAATTATGTACAGACACTATATAGTACGTACTGATTGATGAATACATACATACATTAGTTTATAATAGTAAATATTGTTGTGTCTATATACGAACCAATTATACTATAATAAATATATAATAATTACATGCTTATGTGTACAGCTATATATCACAGCAATATAGTGTCCATGCAAGTCACAATAAACAAAAATTAATACATAAACACAAACAAATTAATGATCCTTCTCTGATGTACATTGTGAATGTACATAGGATGGTGAATGGCCGGAACAATAGCAGTATATATAGTATGCATGCTGGGTGGTAATAAAGTGGAGCAATAGCTCAGTGTATACTGTTCAAGCGTCAGTGTTCATCATCAATAGTGGAGTAGATCTGTCCCTCGTTGCAGAGGAACTCAACAGCAGCTCTGGAGAACAAGAATACAACACACACACACACTAAGAGCATGAGATAGAGATAGTAACACTTCATGAAACATTGATCGCATCACGGTAGTTGATGCCATGGTCGACATAGTGTGACCTCTACCTAAGGGGGCTCTATTAATACTCCATGCTGTGTCCTGTTCAGTACCTTCTTCATTCAGTACAGTCAGCCATTTTTGGTGGTGTCTCACTTCCTGTATTGGACAATAGTCAAAGCAAAATGGCTGCCCCTCCACCCACCCAGTAGTCTGGTGCGTCAGTCCCTCCACCTCGCTGAAGGAGGGTCTGGCTTCACTTGTACAACATTTTCATGCAGGATCTGACTTTCGTGATCCACCGGTTGGACCAATCAGATTGCAGAACGCGCATAAACTGTAAACGTAACATATACTAGTGTTGCCACGATATAGGAAAATACGTATCACGATTATTGTAGGGTTGTATCACGATATATTGTGTATCACGATATATTAATGAACAATTGGCAGGGTGCTCAGATATAAGCCAAACACATAGAGTAATACAGCGAGCATTAAAGCAAACAGGTGAGGTACATGTATACATGGTTTTCCAGCTGTTACTCAGGATATTCAAAAAGAAAGATCAGTTGGTCAGCATGTCAACAGAGGTTAGGCCAATATCGCGATAGGAAGAACACTGCTTTTGTATCACAATATTGTGTACATATCGCGATATATCGTGTATCGCGATTATCGTGGCAACACTAACGTATACGCATAAATGCATTACGTCATGACTCGGAATAAAATTAATTATACCAGTCCAACGGAACGCACAACTAATGGCCACGACAGAGAGATGGTGCAGACTTTGCAGAAAATCGGCCGCTGTGAAAGAGAGAAGGCTTCGAATTCAGTCATCAGTCGTCAGTCTCCCAGTCTTCAGTCGCTAGTTGCGTAATATCGCATTACCTGGCGTGAGTAGAGTGCATTAATTAACGTGTCTATGTGTTTACTCCACCCACTATGCATGAAAACGCTGTACAAGTGACGACAGATCTGTGAGGTGGAGGGGCTGGCCCCCAGACTACACACAGCTGCCCCCTCACTTGCTGTTCTTCTCACCAAAGTTGTGCTGTCCCACTTTCTTGACCAGCTCATAGATGCTGATACCTTGGTCCAGGGTGCAGCCCGATATGGTGCTCAGAACCTGAAGGGGGAGGGGCAGTGGGGGTGGGGTAAACACGTGTGGAGATGCACCTACACCAACTACATCATTACTACCACTGCACACGCAGTACAATGACTATCTTTCTCTGTCCAATACAACTCTAACTTGGCTCTCCTCCTCCCATCACTTCAAACTCCCCTTTATCCCCTCTTCCTGCTCCTTTCTTCCACTTTCCCCTCTCTCCACTCCTCCTCAGCCTTCAACTCTCTCTCCCCTATCACCACTCCTTACACTGATCATCTGTTGTGTTTGGGTCACTCATCCTTCCCCTCCATTCTCCTCATCTCCCCTCCCACCACCTCCTCTCTCACTGACCATCTGTTGTATTTGGGTCATTCCACTCCCTCCACCAAATCCACCAGTGTTGTTTCCAAAGTACCCCGGAGCAGGGGTGCTGGTTGCCATGGGGTTTCCCCAGGTCCCTCCCCTCCCTCCAGGACCACTGGCTGGGTCCAGTGCTATACTACTAAACTACTCTGGCTAAAGTGAGAGGATGAGAGTGAAGGAATGACAGTGAACAGCAATGGGCACAGTAACATACACTACAGTACATGTATGTACAAACACTATCTCAACATATGGCATCGCAGTGCCAACAGAACTGCCCCACAGCATTCTACCCCTTCACAAACTGAATTCAGTGGACTACAAACGAGGCTCCGTCACTAGCTAGGACAAGAGAGAGTAGCTACTACAATGTTCCAGCTAACTACACTGCCCAGCTCCCCCTTCACCCTCACCTCACCATGTGGTCACGTCATGGTGGCGTACTTGACAGCAACTTGAGGATTCGGATCAGGTGCATTATCCGGACCAAGGTGAATTTTGCAACTGTGAAGTCATAAGAACATGACCCTACCCTAACCCTAACCCTAACTGAAGCGTACAAGTCACTTAGACTAAGTTAGTGCTCGCGTAGTCTCCTCATCTGAAGGGCAGCAGCGTCCTCGTGTGATCTGGCGCCAAAGAACACGTGGTCAAGAAAATGGCGTCTACAGCAGATGCGCAGGGTCGAGTTGTCAACGTGCAGGAAGACTAAGCGACGGATGTCGGTGTGTCTCACTGTGACATCCAACTTGTTCAAATAGAAGACAAGCAGACACGTTGCAGAGCGTTTAGTGAGGTGGACCCAAAGAACGAGGGATCCGTCCACCGACATGTGCAGTGAGTCATCCGGTCCAGCCCATCACAGTGATGGAGCTTGCTCCATGCTCATCTCTTTGTACTGTGAAGTGTAACATACTGTAGAACCTGTCTATTGAGGGCACTGTATACGGCACCCACCTGTCTATAGAGACCACATGGCCTCCCTGTTCCAAAGGGTAACAACACATTGTTTTACATCTTCATAAAGCAGCCCCTCCTTCACACTGTTAGAAATAAGGAGTGAGATTCTCACACCAAAAATTGGTATGAATTGGTTGCCAGTGTGAGCACACCCATTTGCAGTGTGATGTTCACTCCAACCATCACAAGAGACTGCATGGGTACAAACACCACATGCCATTGATTGGGACACTTTGTGGGGAGTTCTAATCACTTCACAGTACATTTCACTACAGATATGTGGTACACTGCTTTGGGGATTTGTGTATAGGTACATAGTACACAGCATACCTCCACGTGGGGTAGCTGGTGGGTGATGCAAACTACCTCACGGTACACTGAACTACATAAAGTTGTATACTTAGTTTGAGGAGGTCCTCCCACTGCACACACCATACCATCAGGCTGAGCTGTGTCCAAGATGTAGCTATGGACTTAGATCTTGTAGAATTCGTAGTAAATTCTCGTCTTTGTGTCTGTGAGTAATTGCTTCTCTTAATCAGTCAGAAATGGTGTCAGCGACAGTGTTAACACTGACATCAGTGTGACTGTCACACTAAAGAAATGGTGTGACTGTCACATCCTTTGTGATTGGAGTGACAATCACACGGTATTGTAACAGTGAATGCGTGCTTAGTAAGGTCAGACTTTTCTGGTCCAAAGGTGGTCTCATTAGACAGGTTTCACTGTAGTCCTAATTTCCCATATGATCTTGTTGTGTCGTACCAGTTTCTAGTGTATTGTGTGATGTGTCTTGTTGGCTCCCTCCACAGTTATGAGGTTGAAGTGACCAAGTTCACTTCCAGTTGGAGTGTCCGCACTGTGCTCTGCTCCACCCTCCATCACCACCAGCCCATCATTCTCCACTACACCAGCCAAGTGGACGAGGCTATGTCACCGGACAACTTGCAGCAGACATTGGACACTGCCAGGATGAGCTCAGTGTGGAAAAACTGCTGGACCCTGAAGGTGTGCAGTGCACCATTGTTTGGTTGTTGACTTGGCTGTCTTCTTCCACTGTGTCCCTCACTGTAGCAGCAGTGTTCTCACTAGACCACTTATTGTTTAGTATTTCTTGCTCTCCCTCAGTGTGCCCTGTGGTGTGTGTTCATTGAATCCTGTGATGTGTGTGTGTGTGTGTGTGTGTGTGTGTGTGTGCGTGTGTGCGTGTGTGCGTGTGCGTGTGTGTGTGTGTGTGTGTGTGTGGGCATGTGTGTTCATGCACATGTGTGTGCGTGTGCGTGTGTGTGTGTGTATGTGTGTATCTGTGTTTGGTTCCTTGAAGGACACCACAGTAGGGGTTGTGCTTTACATTTCTTCCCTCTCTATTGACAGGGACACCCCTTGATGCCTCTACTGATGCTCCTGGTCCTTTAGGGATCAATGCTGCTGCCCCGCCCCCTGCCCCACCCACAGGGCTAGGTGAGTGACATCAACTGTAACCACAGTGAAGAAAGAGTAGTTTCCCTTCATTAGTCCAAGGAGATGTAGGTTCCGAGAGAGCTGACCACTCTTTGCTGAAAGCACACACTCTCATATCCACCACCTCCTCTCCGTACATGTGTGAAGTGCTCCCTATCCAACTTTAATGTTCTACGTATATCATCTACTTGTAATATGGTCATGTTCTCTGAGGCACAATTCACATGTCACTATAGCCACATTGACCACATGTGATCCAACTAGCAAGTAGTACAAACAGCATAGGTGTGTGCATTCCAGTGGAGCATGTGGAATGAGTTGTTCAGTTTCAGTCTTCAGCACAATTGCCTAACACCATTTGACTGTCTCCCTCTCTTTCTCACTACAACATGTCTATTGGCAGGAACACACCTCACTTCTTGTGACAGGATTGATTCTATCCACATTGTACCTCTTACCTCCTTCACTTCCTCTCTCGTCTTCTCACTCTCCTCTATAGGAAGTGACTGTGCTAATGATGACAGTGGCAATAACAGTAACACTGATGTCCCTCCTGAACGCTGCAATGGTACAATATTTGGACTGCCGACCTCGCCAATATGCAATATTCTGGGATGATACATGCGAATGCACACACAGGATGCATATCGCACTTGTAAGATATGTGTGAGAAGATGTGTGGGCATTGAGGTAACACCTAACCATGTGAACGCTCCATGTTCTGTGTAGTACTGCCATGTGTATTTCTGGTTGAGTGGCTGTCAGCGTGCCCCCACTATCCTGTCTGTATGCTACTTGTCTACTCCTCATAGTGCTTACATGCATGTTTGAACAACACCCACATACGTATAGGAGTTTGCACCAGACTCTTGCAAACCTGCTATCCTCTGTTCCATGTGTCCCCACCCCACAAACCACTAATTGCAAGTCAGTGTCATACCGGCCACACATTCAATGCAGCTGGCTCTTCACTCACCAGTGCACCTCTCCCCCATCAACCGCACAGGAGCTGTGAGGAGGAGCTACCGTAATGTGACACAGGCTGCTGGCTTCCATGGATTGAAAAGTGGGCAGAGGTCAAAGAGACGGACAGGTGTGTGGTGTGCAAGAGTGTAATAGTTTGTGAATGGGTGTTGTGTGAGTGGACAACGTACAAGTGGGTGATGTACAAGTGTTGTGTGTGAGTGGGTAGTGTGTGAGTGGACGGTGCAAGAGTGAGTGGTGTGTGAGTGAACAGTGTACGAGTGGGTAGTGTGTGAGTGGACAGTGTATGAGTGGGTAGTGCGTGAGTGGACGATGTACGAGTGGGTAGTGTATGAGTGGACAGTGTACGAGTGGGTAGTGTGTGAGTGAACAGTGTACGAGTGGGTAGTGTGTGAGTGGACAGTGTACAAGTGGGTAGTGTGTGAGTGGACAGTGTACGAGTGGGTAGTGTGTGAGTGGACGGTGTACTAGTGGGTGGTGTGGGAGTGGTTAGATGTATGGTATTGCCGTTTCTCTCCCAATCCTTTCACTGCCCCCTTTTTCTCAGTAGAGCAGAGCACCGCCTTATGGACTGTGACTCCCCAGGTCCCTCTGGAGTCACCACTGCCTCTCCCACCTCAGTTGAAGAGGCACCCACCTCACCACTTCACCAGTACAGTCTGCGGTCAAGATCTAGGAAAAGACATGTTGGAAAACAAAGAAGCGAGCCCTCCAGGTCAAAGAGGGTCAGAAGGAATAGAGGAGAATGAGGAGGACAGAAGTAGCTGTGATGGAGGTGAGGAGGAGGGCATGTACTTGTGAAGTATTTGCATGTCATGTATACACAGTGTGTCCCTACAGCTGGGCGCCCTCTGGTCCATGGTTGGTAGACCAGTTAATATTCACCCCTCCTCCTCCAGGCCTCATTTAAATAGTGCATATGCTTGCTCCTACCTCTACAGATTGAAGTTTGAAGAGGACAGTGTCTGGTGTGCATGGACTAAACTGCATTGACTGTAATTGCATGCTTCGTCTGTCACTTTTGCTTGATCAGTTATAGCATAAGTTTATTTTCCTGTTTGAAACACAGCACTGTAACAAGTCATGCATAGTTATGTACAGTCACGTACGTGTTAACTGACACATACACACACCAGCCAGCGCACGTGTCATATGACGTTGTACAATGTTGATATAGTGTGTTAATATACATGGTGGTACACGAATGCATTAAAATCATTAATAATTGCATGCATGATCCCTATAGCCTGCACACATCATATCAAGAGAGAGTTAACATTAATAGCGCTAGTTTAATAGTTATTCTTTATGTGGCCATGAATGGTCAGAAGCATGCATGCTTGCAGCCACAAAATTAGTTGATCATTTTAATAATCTCATAGCTATAAAAAATTATACATAAATCAAACCACAATACACATGTAAAAGACACCCAATTAAATGATCTGATCTGATTTGTTCCCTGATGTACGTATACATCTTAGAATGCATGCTGGGTGGTAATAAAGTGGAGTAACAGCTCAGTGTATACTGTTCAAGCATCAGTGGACTTGAAGTGTTCATCATCAATAGTGGAGTAGATGTGTCCCTCGTTGCAGAGGAACTCAACAGCAGCTCTGAAGAACAAGAATACAACAACACGCACACATAAACAGTATAAAATAGTAACACATTTACTTACTGAATAACGTAATATAATAGTTATAGAAAATAGAGCCAACCCATTCCACGAAAAATATACACGAGCAAACAGTGTATGATTAATTAAGATGGTCTATGTACCATGGTGACACGACTGAAAGATAACGTTCGAAACTACACATGGTAAGGAAAGAAGGGGGAAGGGAAAATGGCAGTGAACCGGACCAGCACCTGCAACCTCCAGATCTTTAGCAGACCCTTTAGCAGCCGGGTCACTGGTCACTGCCAACAGCTACTGATCCATTCCCTCCTTATATACCAATGTGGGCAGGCTCTATCCAGCGCCTCCTTTGACACTCCCACACCGGGCACTGACTAATCAGTGACACTCGGAAATGCTAATTAAGATGATCTATGTACCATGGTGACAAATGAAAGATAACATTTGAAACTACACATGGCAAGGAAAGAGCAATGGTCAACTTTCCCCTGGGCAAAATGTTCCGCAGACCCCGACCAAAATATTACGCGGAAACTTCCCTCCATGGTCCAAACGGACATACGTACCAGACAGACAGAGCCACCGTAATACTCGTAAGGGAAGGGGCTCGCTCAGGCTCGCCCCAAATATAGACAACAGAGCCAACCCATTCCAAGCAAAACACACACGAGCAAACTTTCATTGGCCTGCAAGCTAATTATAACATGCAGGAATTCCTGTCGGCCAATCAAATCACAGAAGAGTTCGGCAATCAATCCACAAGTGGCAAAGAGAGATGCAGTCTGAACTGAAATGGAGAGAAAATCAAGGACAAGTGATTTAAGAGACTGAGAGAAGACAAGACAGCTTCTTTTCTCTTTCATCCGGAAAGGGTAAATGTTACTAAAATGCTAGTTTCCCTTTTAATTGTCTGTGATTATCTGCAGTATCGGTCATGTGGCTATGGCTCATTGTTTAGTTGCTAACTGACAAGAAATTTTTCTTGCATTTCATCAGGCCTCATTCTTCCATTGACATGGCAGCCATTATCATGTCAGCCGTTCACATCAATCCACATTTCACGTTTCAGACTGTCTGAATGTGACTTGCAAAACATGATCCTAATGCCATCAGTGTCATGGTCAATGTAGTGTGACAACCACCTAAGGGGGCTGTACAGGTACTCTACTTCATGTCCCGTTCAGTACCTTCTGCGATCAGTATACTGAGCCATTTTTGGGTTTGTCACTTCCTGTATTGCACAATAGCAAAAGTAAATGGCTGCTCCCACCCAACCGCCCCCTCACTTGATGTTCTTCTCTCCAAAGTTGTGTTGTCCCACTTTCTTGACCAGCTCATAGATGCTGATACCTTGTTCCAGGGTGCAGCCCAATATGGTGCTCAGAACCTGAAGGGGGAGGGCAGTGGGGGCGGGGTAAACACATGTGTGGAGATGCACCTACACCAACCCACTACATCATTACTACCACTGCATGCACAGTACACTGAACCATAAGACTAAACTTTTCCTTACAATATAAACTTTAATTTGGCTCTCTTCCCCCTACCCTCCTTCCATCCTGTCTACTGTCATCCCTCTCCTCTTTCCCCATGCGTTCCATTCTCCTATCCTTTCCCACCCTACTCTCCCATTCTCTTGCCCACCAATTTCCACTTCGAACTAACCACTTGCTGTATTTGGGTCATTCCACTCCCTCCACCAAATCCACCAGTGCTGTTTCCAAAGTAACCAGAAGCAGGTCATGGCCATGTACAATTACAACTACTCCACACTCACTCTCTTTTCTATACTCCTACCACACACCCCTCCCCTTCCCTCTTCACCTGTACCACTGGCACTCCATCCAGTTCAAACTAGTTGTCACCGGTATGAGTACAATTGGAGAGCACGGAAGCAGTCACAGGAAGGACACTGGACCCGGTTCCAACTTCACTGGAATAGAAGTTGGAACACTGTATACAGTTATTAATTTGAATACGCATACAATGATTACATGCACACACATTAAAGCCTTCAGTCCTACTTTAAAGCTCTCAACACAAACAACATGAACTAATGCATGACATCTGAAAAGTACACAGGGTGCATGCGTACCCACACACATGCATACTCACACATATGTACACACACACACACACTGTGACACACACAAACAACATGAACTAATCCATGACATTTGAAAAGTACACACACACACACACATGCGTACTGATACATACACACACACATACAATGTGGCACACACACAATACAAGCACATATACACACACTTGTAGTATGCACCATTTTCTCTGAACCACACAAGAACGAACTTACCAAATGAACTGGAATTGTTGTTGTTGGAGAGAGTCAGCGCATTCCCAAATGCCTAACCAAGGATATAGTGATGAAAGTCAAGGGGAGGGAAAGAGGAGTGAAGACAGGGAAAGAGGGAGAAGGGGGAGGAGGGTGGAGAGGGAAAACAACAGGGAATGGGAGGACTCACATGATAAATGAGCAAGGAATGGAAGTAGACCTTCATCTCATGGTATTGTGAGATGAATGAAATAGTTCAGAGTGGTCACAATGTCACGTTGTGTGGGCAGACGCTGGATAGTGTGTTGGGTGTTTCATCTACCAATTAGCACTGGCATGGGTAATAATGGAACATAGGACCAGATGGTCTTGGAGTGGCAATAATGCATGCAATGTTGTTTGCGTGTGTGTACGTACGTGTGTGTGCGTGCGTGCGTGCGTGTGCGTGTGTGTGTGTGTGTATGTGTGTACACAACATACATACACTGTATTAAATGTTTAGTACATGCGAGAGGTCATGTTTACTGGCAGTTGAGTGAGAGAGCTGAATCACTCAACTCTAGAGTCATCACTACATTCAATACTGAAGAAGGCTCAATGCAGACAAAGAACAATGTTTTCAATACCATTTTCACTTCAACTGTCAAAAGTGAGGGAAGTACACTGTGTCCAAGACTAATGGTTACTGTTGTACACATGTTGGAGTGGTGTTTAGTCTGTGTGTGAGAAACTGCGTTGGCACTAGAAAGTGGCGGGTTCTAATGGATACAAGGAGTGAGGTGCTTACAGAAAGAAAGAACACATAACACACTGCACAACATGTTGTCTCTACTTCGCCTCTCACACACTACACTAGCTCTCGCCAGTGAGTACACATGTTTGTATAGGCCTGCAGACACACATATGCACTGAACACACCACACATGGACTCACATGACACACACGCACGCACACACACACATGCACGCACACACACACACACACACACACACACACACACACACACACACACACACACACACACACACACACACACACACACACACACCACACACACACCACACACACACGCACACACACACACACACACAAACACCTGTTCTGCAGCTCCTCCTCCAGTCCCAGCAAGGCCAGTGACCTACAAAGTCAGTGAAACTCATCCACTTCACACATTTTCTCCAGAGGCACCACTCCTTAGGAGAGGTAGTGGTAGTCCTTAACACACTGGAGGGAGAGCTGACGGCGGAGGGAGGGGCTGGCACCGGCCAACAAGTAGTAGAAGATGTGGTAGTTCCTGTAGGTGGGGAGGGAAGGGGAGGGGTGGGGGAGGGAAAGGGTGGGGACGGGAGGGAAAGGGTGGGGAGGGGAGGGGTGGGGGAGGGGAGGAGTGAGAGAGGAGTGCACACGTATATCTGTATGTACTGTACATGTACAATACAAGACGTACATGTGTGTGTGTGTGTGTGTGTGTGTACGTGTGTGTGTGTGTGTGTGTGTGTGTGTGTGTGTGTGTGTGTGTGTGTGTGTGTGTGTGTGTGTGTGTGTGTGTGTGTGTGTGTGTGTGTGTGTGTGTGTGTGTGTGTGTGTGTGTGTGTGTGTGTGTGTGTCGTACACACTTGTACTTTGTGTTACCTTATATGGTGACAAAGTGGTTGCCTGTATCGTGTTATCCTGACTCCTGTTTCATGGCTATTACCTTGTGGTCTGTGTACTGCTGCACCCGAGGACACTCCCTCCCCTGGGGCTGTACACACACACACACACACACACACACACACACACACACACACACACACACACACACACACACACACACACACACACACACACACACACACACACACACACACACAGACACACACACACACACACACACACACCTCCAAACAGGTCCAGTGCCGAGTGTGATCATCTCCAGCGTGCTACCCTCCTCAAACTTAGCCAACAGGTTCAGAATGTGATGTAGGAGGAACTTGGTGGACTCGGTCTTCCCCGCTCCCGACTCTCCACTGATAATGACAGACTGGTCCAGCTTGTCTGAGAGCATGGAATTGTAAGTGTCATCAGCAATGTCAAAGATGTGGGGTGGAAGTTCACCCAACTTGACGGACTGATACTCTTGTATGTAGGTTGGGTTGTAGATGGGATAGAAGAAGTAGGGGTTGACGGCGATGAGGATGGAGCCCACGTATGTGTAGATCTTGCTGTGTTCGAAGCGTGTCCGCAGTGTCTTCAACATGGTTGACTCTGAGAGCTCTGTTAGGTTGCACATGTCGTCGGTGAGGTGGTTGTCGACATCGGGAGAGAGGCTCCGCAGCAGTCTCGCCATAGTGGCGGCCTCAGCATCTTTGTAGACAGAGCTTCATGTCTCCCCTCCACTTTCTCTCCTGCCACTTTTTCTGGATTGTGACCGGCCTCTCGTCCTTGGAGAGCACTCGCCCGGGGTTGGAGGGCTCCGTGGTGAACTGCTCCCTCAGTTCGTAAAACGAAGTGTCTTCGTACACTTGGAGCTGCTGCAGAGACAGCTGGATGAACTCTTGAGCAGTGGTTTCTGTGCTTACAATGATGGTGCATGAGTCTTCTAAGTGCGGGTGTATCTGACCATTCTGGGATAAAAAGACTTGGACTGACTTTGCCATTTTCACAGGTCTGTATTGGCATTACAGCACTGCAAGGAGGGAAGGAGAGGGCTGTACAAGCGTGAAATGTGAACGCCTTTCTACACTGACTGCGAATGATGGATAGGGTAATGTGGTCAATAGCATGACATCACATGTGTCAGTCTGTGCTCATGTTTACAGTACAAGGAGAGTGTGTTGGCACAACTGAGTTACACAAAGTGGGGGTGACCACAATTTCATTGACACACAATAATAGCACCCAAGGGTGCAAAAGGGATGGAGTTTGCACATGCACGGACACACACACACACACACACACACACACACACACACACACACACACACACACACACACACACACACACACACACACACACACACACACACACACACACACACACACACACACACACACACACACACACACACACACACACACACACACACACACACACACACACACACAGCCCCATGTCACATAGCTGTAGTCCAAGGTGAACTCCTCCAACAAGTAGTTCACCAGTCAGGAAGGTGACGGTTCTAGGAAGGGCCCAGCACAGAACATAAAGCAGTGAGGGAGAGGAAGATGCCGCGCGACAGTAACGTCACAGCAGCCTGCCCTCCAACAAATGCACTCAGTACTCTCTTGCTAAAAGGGACACGGCTAGCGGAGTGAACTCGAAGGAGATTCTTCACTAGCTAGGACAAGCCCGCTCATCACGGCTACCTCTCGCTACTGATACTCTACATACCACCACGCTCTACACAGCCCATCTTCCCCAGCGGCTCTCACCTCACGAGGTGCTCATTTGTCCAGTTCGTACGCAGTCGAGCCGTAGCTACCAACCCGCGGCCGCTGGTGGAACGTGTCTCTTGAAACGGACACGCGCTCGCTGTCGCTTCCCTCGTTTGATCTGGCGGAGCCCTCACGGCTATAGGCCAGCACTGGAGTGGCGTGTGTCGTAACTGACACCAGAGTGGAGCGAGGTGCCTTCCGTGCTGCACGCGGAGGAACAAGGCCATACAAGTGACGCCATTGTAGCAATATGAATATTTAGTACATGTCAAATAGGCTAATACTCACATATAAATTGTAGCCCACCCCGTATGTACATCACAGGAACTCCTATCTCGTGCGTCGAATCCAAGTTCATGACTCTTCAGTAGTCGCTGGCCTTGTCAATTTCTTGACTACTTTCCTTCTCTTTGAGCTAGTCACAGCGTGAGTACATGTCTGTTTCGTTCATCTGATCTGACCTCAATTAAAGTATTGAGGAGGGTTGTTTGTTAGTGTGTTTGAATGTGGTGTAGAGTTGATATTGTGGTATCTTCCCTTTCACTATAGCTAACTACCTCCCTCCTTCCCTGTGTGTTCAGGCAAGATGCCCATCTCTGCCCAGCAGTGGCGCGTGTCTGTTGGGCTGTTCAACTGCAGTCGAATGAGGTGGTTGTTGAAAAGAGGAGGAGCGAAGATGACAGCTGCTCCCTCGTCCTCCAGGTCCAACACGCATGCGGTGAAGAGAGGGGTACTTCCACTTCTTTACCTGCTCATGTTAGCTTGTGCAATGCCTCCCCGACTCCTCCTCATTCAGAGTGGGGATGTGGAGCTCAACCCTGGACCAGTGGACACAGGTGAATTGTGGGGAGTAGAAGGATATAGCTAGCTAGTGCATGTGCCAATATAGCTGGCAGCTTTATGGTGTGCCTAAAGTAACAAACAAGTATTTCGAGTTAAAAACTCATGGGGCTGCCGCCCCAACTCGAAATACTTGCTCCCTTCGGTCGCAGCTCTGTCACTCACAATAGGTAAACATGACATTGTGTCATACCTCAGTAACCTCAGCACACACACACACACACACGCACACACACACACACACACACACACACCACACACACACCACACACACACACCACATACACACACACCACACACACACACCACCTACACACACACGCACACACACACAAATTTTCAGCAAAGACAGACACATAACTGCTTATATCACATGCATTTACAGTGAGTAATTACAGAAACATAATGTACCAAGTAACCCACAGTCGCCAGAGTAGCTAGTGTTCTGTGATGGCAAAAGCTACGTACATTTGCTACAGCGCAGTACGCGCGGGCCAGGTTCTGAAGAGTATTTAGAAGGGCAACCGTGCGAGTTATGCTTTTCAACGCTAGAAACGGTTGAAGAATGTTAGCGTGTACATATCACTGCGCTCACCAGTTTCTACATAGCTCCTTTCATGTGTACCGGGCAGTGGAGTGAAGTCCTCCGAGGCGGCCCGGACATTATCGAAGAAGGCACGGGCGAAGTCGATGACCTGTTGGGCGCTGTCTCGAAGCTGTGTCTTTGCCCGTCAGCCAGAAGTGCTGTAAGAGTCTGTTCCAGGATCAGAGGTGGAAGAAAACGTCCAAAGTTCGCTAAGACGTCGCTTAGAAGCCGGTTTTCAAAGTCCCTTGGCCTCGCACACGGTCCACTTCCGGCCGAATAAAAGTTAATGGCTGACAATATAAATTCCCTATACCCAATACTTCGCCCAATACATTCAATATAAATGTAAGCATTGACGTACAACTGTAGGTTGGCATATTATATATATATATATATATATATATACCACCACCACCACACAGTGCAAGTTACAGTGCATGCATTCAGTATATGCGCCATTGCTCTAGAAAAAACACCACCACCACCACCACACAGTGCAAGTTACAATATCGCAGCCACCACCACCTGTGCCAGTAGAGTATGTGTGCTAGTTGGTCATAGAAAAAGGCCACCACCAGTGCAAGTTACAGTAGCCACCACCACATGTGCCAGTAGAGTATCTGCGCTAGTTAATCATAGAAATAGACCACCAGTGCAAGTTACAGTGGCACTGGGCCAGCACACGCACCATTCGCACCACCACATGTGCCAGAAAGTAAATGCGCTCAATGGCTGAAGAAAAAGACCACCAGCGCAAGTTACAGCCGGTCAGAACCTGCACCGCTGCCATTGGAGTGCACGCTGCAGCAAGCAAATGTAATCTTGCCTAAGGTCATGCCATTGAATTGAGGGTGCGTGAGAAGAAATTCAATGGCATGCCCTTAGGCAAGTTACATTTGCTTGCTGCAGCATGCACTCCAATGGCAGCGGTGCAGGTTCTGACCGGCTGTAACTTGCGCTGGTGGTCTTTTTCTTCAGCCATTGAGCGCATTTACTTTCTGGCACATGTGGTGGTGCGAATGGTGCGTGTGCTGGCCCAGTGACACTGTAACTTGCACTGGTGGTCTTTTTCTATGATTAACTAGCTCAGATACTCTACTGGCACATGTGGTGGTGGCTACTGTAACTTGCACTGGTGGTGATCTTTTTCTATGACCAACTAGCACACATACTCTACTGGCACAGGTGGTGGTGGCTGCGATATTGTAACTTGCACTGTGTGGTGGTGGTGGTAGTGTTTATTCTAGAGCAATGGTGCATATACTGAATGCATGCACTGTAACTTGCACTGTGTGGTGGTGGTGGTGGCGGTCATTTTCATCTAGGAATGCATGTGGTGGCCATAATATTGTAACTTGCACTGTGTGGTGGTGGTAGTATGTGGTAGCAGCGCTTGATGTGGTGGTCTGTTTTCTTGCAGCTCTAGCACATAATATACTATAATGCTCATTGTAACTTCCACTGTGGTGGTGGTGATGGCGGTTGTATTTATCTATGTGGTGGTATAGTAGCTGTATATTGTGGCTGGATAGTTGTGAGCAAGTGTACATGTGGGAGCTGCTCTGCTCCAGCATAATGGCAAATTCCTACAAATTGGTGTCAAAATGTGATTGTTCAAAACGCCGCCTCCATTTTGTGACTAATTAACCCATTAGGACCCAATTTTAAACGTCGCGCTCGTGCACTGTAAGCCCAACATAAAAATGGTGGCTATGTACAAGCCCCGTACTTTTGCTTTTCTGTGGCTTTCCTGGCTTTTTACGCGCAAAATGTTGACTTTGGGTGTTGCATTCCATGGTGCTGTTTCCTAGAAAGGCTATGAAGTGTTCGTGGCCCAGCTCTAGAATCTTCGCAAGCGTGTGCAGCCGAAGAAGACGAGAACGGTAAGCGAACACTTGTATTTTACTTGCTGGCCCTTCTATGACCCAGAAAAGGACCTAGGAGCCGCTCTAGCTGCTGGACTATTTGTTCAACAGCCGACTGCATTCGTTCTTGTCGCTACGTGGTATGTGGTAGCTTTCTGGTCACACACCAAAATGGTGCGTAACTTCGCAAAACGTTCGGCGCTTGATTGCGCAGCGCGAGAACGACCAGAAGAGACGGCGAGAGTCCGAAATGATGGCCAAGTGACTACTAGGCGTGCTGTGAAAAGTTCGTACCATTCCTCAATTCTTGGCAGCGAAACGAAGGGAAAGTTTGTCTTGACGCAAATCTGCGTCATTGGGCCTTAAGTGCATACAATTATTTGACGCAAATTTGCGTCTTTGGGCCCTAAAGGGTTAAGCAATCCTGCTAATGACATGTGCAAATGGGCCATCTAACTATGTCCACTTAGTATCATGACTTAGTGGGGCTGGGTTGGTGGGATGTGCAATGAACCTCACTTTTCTCGGTGATTTTGCGACTAATTAAGAAATCCTGCTAATGACATGAACAGTTAGATTATCTGGCTAGGTCCACCAAGTGTCAGGACTGAGCGGGCTTGGCTGGTTGAATAAATCCTACACCTCACATATGTCGGCCATTTTGAGACTAATTAAGAAATCCCACTAATAACATAGGAAGGTGGACCACTTGGACGTCTCCACCAAGTTTCACGTCGCAACGAGCCCAGTTGCATTATTATACAAGATACCACTATGCATCAATATAAATGCACCATACATTAAGTGTTCTCCTATGCGCATTTATATTAGCATTTTGCAACCTCCTTGTAGAAGAACGAAGACCTAATTATAAATTCTGTCTCATTTAAAAGTCTTAAAATCTCCCATACTTCAACACCATACCTAGCACATGTTCATGAGGGCCGTCAAACTCCCAGGGAATTATTTATTTATATTATATTATATTATATTATTTAATTTAGATTAGTGGTGTATATTGTAACTTGCACTGTATATATATATTCGTAACATGAAGCCATATGAAAACGTCAATTTGAAAACAATATAGGGGCTACCTGCGGCAGCCCCTAAAAATGGTTCATGGTGTGATATTGCATCTAATCATCATGCTTGGTATGGTCCTGGGCTGGATGTTTCAAGTCTGACGTAGACCAGACCCCATCCTGCTTCCGCTACCATGTCTTGTGTGCTCACTTGCAAACTGACCCAGTCTCTCTCTTAGTATGCACACGCAGTTTTCCTCTCTAAGTCACATGACCCACTAAATGTTCACACTCAAATGCAACACGGTATATCCAGTATTGCTCTAGCAATTCTGCTCTGCGTCTCACGGTGACTAAGAGAAACTGCCACTCGTTTCTGTTAATTGTTTGACTGATGTCTTAGCCCATCAATATATACAATGCATAGCTATTACAGTTAAGGCATATATTAGTACTGCACCACCTAGCTGTATGTGTTTTACAAATACTAAACAGATAAAAATATTAAACATAGTACACACAGAACATCCACACTTTATGTTCTAATGTGGACATGTATCAGTACATGAAAGTCATTGCAGTTATGGTCTGTACATTGACTTAGGTAGGGATCCTGCCTTAGCTGACTGCCAGTTCAGCTCAGCAGTGTGCTGGTCCAGTGGGATAGCCAGGGGTTGAATGAGCCTCTTGAAGGCTTGTAATGGTCTGTATCTGCAAATGCTCTGTATAATGAGCACATATGTGTTCCTAAGTGTTGGTATTTGCATGTTTACCTGCTATATACTGTACATAATATGTGCATTTAGTTACTAGACCATTCTCTATGGTCATGTTGCATTGATATCCTATTCTACCCCATGTGTTTGTATCTGGTGTGTTCTGTAGGTGCCAAGCCATCCCTCTTTGATCTTCTGAAGCACGTTGTCCCAACTATGGCGGCAGAGTGGAAGATGGTGGGGTATGCCTTGGGAGTGCAGCCTGAGGTCTTGAGCACTGTTGAGTACAATGAGCGGAGGGCAGAAAGATGTGCAATGGAGCTCCTAGCTCTGTGGTTACACAGAACTCCTGGAACAGGTGATCAACCTCGTACGTGGCATTCTGTTGTAGGAGCAGCTGAGACAGTGATTGGACCTGGAGAGAAAGAGAGAATTCAGGCTAAGCTGAAGACATTGCCAACAGATTCTACATTTGATGATAACTGTCAGACAATAGTGAGTACATTTACACAGTACCATTTTATGTGTAGAAACGATAAACGAAATTATCATTCCATTTATTTTACACTCACTTGTGCCTAAACAGTGTGCTGTTTATATCATTTATCCAACTATGGCACACAACTACCAACACTAAGCTTGGAAAGGTGTAGTTATGGAGTATTGGAATTGGCTGAAGTACATACACCTATGCATGGCACAAAGAGGATTTGAGTAACTGCTGATGGTGCCTGCATCTAGTGATCCTAGAGCTTCTTTTCACTGGTTTAGGGCACTTCTTTGTCATGTGGTAGGCAACAGCATGCGCTCAAGCGCTTGAGGTGGTCTAGACATACCAGGGAACATTTTGTGGTGATATTGACAGTAGGCTGACTTTTATCTTGCTCATTATTAAATTTTTGTGTGCCCCTCCTTTGGATGAGCCAGGTGGTACACTCGATCGTGTTTAGTCTAGCTGCTACCCCTTACTTTGTCATCTTGCGTCTCAGCCATCTTTCCGACACATGATTGATTCCCTTGTGCACATTCATAGATTAATTATGGAACTGTATGCCAGCCTGTTCACGATAAGATTACTGAAGTTGCTAGCACTGGACAAGTGTAGAGATATGACTCGGGAAGATTATCATGGGCACTGCAGTATATATAAGTGTAACTTAGACTATGAGGCAACAGATTGCTGTTATCTGATTGGTCCAATGGAGGTGTTATAGATCGCTTATACCTCCTCTGATTCACTTATACCACCGTTGATTCAACCTATACCACCTCTGTCAGCTATTGGCGCTTTAAGGCAAACCTTCGACAATGTAGTTGCGACCAGCTTGGTGCAGAATTAACGTTCCAAGGTATTTCACGGTAGCTGGGCCTCTCAGGGTCATTTCAGTGCAGTTTACGCTGCCGTTTGACTACTCAGCTATCTCTTTGTCATGATTTCTTGGTAGAACTGGCTAGCGTGGTCCTTCCCCGTATTGACGTTGGTTGGTATCATAGTGTAAGCACCTTATATCTTAGAAACTACCTTATACCTTGGAAACCAATATAGAGGCCCTTGCGCTTTGCACATGGGCCTCTATAATAATCAGTTTTTCACGGTGTTCTAAATCCCATAGACACCTTGGATCTCGGTATAACCTATATATAGCATTGTTTTATGCATGCGCACTTCAGACTAATTTGCTAACGCTTGATTATGTATTAGTTATACCACGGCGCTGAGGTGTATATGGATTTTAGGCGCACGAGTGCGTCTAAAATTCATACACACCAAAGCGCCGTGGTATAAGTGATATATACCCCACCTAGCGTGTCTGGTCTCTTATTCGAAAGCCGGGCTTCTTCCAGGACGGCAGCTCTGAAGAGCAGCTGTTAAGTTTTGTTGAATTCACGAGTGCTGTGAAGTTTTTGCCTTTTGTTAAGCCACTGGAGCAACACTCTAAGAAGCCAGTGAAGTGATTGAGGCATCTGCAACCTTCTCGGCCTTTGAGGGTTCTTTGCGCTCGCTGCTCGACTTCCAGTTCTGCGTGAAACAGTGCGTTCCCACTGCTGCAGTGAGTTTGAGTACCTTGCGTACGAGTTAGCGCACGAACTTGCTGTTTCTCATTTGTGCACTGTGCGGGTTGCGTACATGGTTTATCTAGCTCAGCTACGAAGCACTTTACGTTGTTGGCTTGTGTACATTTGTTGCAGCGTGGTGGAGTGAGGTATTCTCCTATTCGATGCTTTGCGGACTCTCCCAAAGCAACGAAGAAAAGTTGAAGCTGACTGCAAGTTGCTGCATTTGTGTGTGTGTGCTTTGGTGTGATTTGACACCTTCGTTGTTACCAATAACAATTCCTTGTTACCTTTCACACCTTCCATATTTGGGCTGGGATATAACAGGATATAGATCCCGTTGCCATGGTAACATGCGTCTAAACGATGTTTCTAAACGTCCTAGACACCCCAGGTGTTGTTTCGCGCCGTGGTCTATTTCGACACGCGGCGTTCGCGCCTATGCTCTAAATGACGATTTAGAGTATGGGCATGGCACGCGCAGCGTTCGCGCCTATGCTCTAAATGACGATTTAGAGTATGGGCATGGCACGCGCAGCGTTCGCGCCTATGCTCTAAATAGCCATTTAGAGCATGGGCGTGGCTTGGGCCCGTGGTCTATAGCAGAGAAACTGCAGCTGCGATAACAATAGTAGCTAACTCCACAACATACAATACACAGGTCGCTCAGCTTACTTGCTTTGCCGACAAACAGGGTAAAGCAACAATCTGGCAGCGGCCTACGAACCAGAGCCGAGAAAGGAACTGGTTAGCTACGAGCTGGGAACAGGCTTAGGACACCGCTCTGGGAAACGCTGTGGCTGACGGGGCTGATAGTGAGTAAGCTTATGTTTAGCTTACGCGCCGCATCCACTGCTGACCTTTAGGAACGTCTTCTGCAAGATGACAAACCCAATAACCAAACGATGTTTTCTCGGTCATTGTCAGAAATTGCTAACTACTTCCGGAAGACGCCGGATGACGCAAGTACGAGTAATTAAACTGATTCACTGCTGCTCCTTGACCAATTGTTGGGATCTATAACACTTAAATGCTGACCAATCGGTGTCACTGAAGATTTAGACCACTCGGCACTCGGGCGCTTTGCGCTGTATGTTGTGGAGTTAACTACTATTGTTATTGCAGCTGCAGTTTCTCTGCTATAGACCACGGGTCAGCTTTATCACTTGGTCAGCATTTAACTATTACTTAATACGGTATGTGACAATATAACGTTAACGTTCCGTTTTAAGAAAAACGGTACGAAACGAAACGACCTTTTCCGTGGTACGGAAAACCGTACCGTTTAGACGAAACAGTACGGACGCAGGTTTAGACGAAACGGTACGGACGCAGGTTTAGACGAAACGGACGGACGGTTCAAAAACGATTCAGCTGGCAAATAAACGGTCGAAGACGGTTCGACGGTGAATAAAATGAGTGAAATAGATCGACGCGACATCTGAGGACCGTCTTCAGAGTCTTGGTGTGGCCATTGCGGAGGAGGACAGCGTGCGGCTGTATGGCGGTTGTTTCATCGTCTTCCCTCATCTGCCGTTCCACGAGGGCCTTCACTGCCGGCGTCATCTTCGTCGGTCGGCCACACCCTGGTTGTCTCTCAATGCTCCTTGTCTCCTTGTACTTCTGAAGGAACTTGTGTATCCCCACGCGGCTAGTTCTTAGACCGCCCTCCCTTAACAGGCGGCAAATAGTTGGTGCCTTGTGGCCCATTAGAGTGAAATGGAGAATGTGTTTCTCTTGTAGCTGCTGTACATCTCTGTCGTTTGTCAGCACTGTAAGAACAATGAATCCACCCCAATGCAAACCTTTTAAACTGCTTTTAATCGTTCCGTTTCGACGCTACCGTTTTCTCATCCGTTCTACCGAAAAGGATTATAGTACGATAGAAAGACGAAACGGACGATCCGTAGGACGATTCGACCCTTGCGTAGAAACGGAACGAAATGAAACGAACGATCCGTAGGATGGTTCGACCCTTGCGTAGAAACGGAACGGAATGGAACGGACGATCCGTAGGACGGTTCGACCCTTGCGTAGAAACGGAACGGAATGGAACGGACGATCCGTAGGACAGTTCGACCCTTGCGTAGAGACGGAACGGAATGGAACGTTAACGTTATATTGTCACATACCGTACATAGTGTCCCCCTAGTACACTACCTATTTAATAGCTCGTGCTCTAAATCTCAGAGACACCTCTTGGTCTGCATTTAATTATTACTTAAGCGCCCCTGTGCATATATGCTTCTTAGCTCCTGTTATATCCCGGCTGGCTTGTTTACGCTATATATATTTTTACGCGGTTGCCATGGCAACGGGGTATATAATGCATATATATATATATATATATAACCAATACAACTGTGTAGCACAACTATACTGTTAATAATTGTTGTGACCTCCTTATCTTGTATTGTGTAATCGCCCAACACGCTATCCAATGATCTCAAAGCTCAAATTTCACTCATTTACTATAATCCATGGACAGGATTGTTTGAGAGTTTAGGACAGTTAAAAGACATGTCAAGGTATAGTAGGTAGTATAGTAGGTTCTTGCTCCTTGCTTGAGGCCTGTCTACTAGTTAAACTGTATATACACTGTGCAATGAATATGATTTTCTGACCATGCAGTCTGTGCACCCAACTGCTATAAATAGTCTCACGTGGCCAGACCCTTTCCTTCTGGTCTTGCCTAATTAATCACAGGTGCTTGTACAATACTGGAAAGGTCTGGCCTTGTGAGACTACCCAGCTGCATGTACTACATGCTGTGTCACACATGTGGTCCCTTCCTGTCCACTTTGGTACACAGGTGGAGTCCTTCTTCAGCCGAATGAGGGAGCATTATAGCAGTATGAACATCGTGGAAGATGAGTGGTTCCCCAACCAGACAATATGCTATGTCAACCTCGCTCTTGCTGACTTCAAATTGGACTCACGCCATGCCCAAGAGATGTTTGTCAATGCGGTTAAAGAAGGTGTTGATAATGTGTACACACGCCGGATTGGTAAGGTAGAATGTAAGGCAATCTCTCAATTGTTGAAAAAGCATAAACTTGTAATCATTAGTGGTGCTCCTGGGGTGGGCAAAAGTACGTTGGCTCGGAAGGTATGCCAAGATGTCTGCCACTCTCCTGATTGCCATGGTTACAGCTTGGTCCTCTTGGTAGAGTTACGTAAACTCTTACATGTTATGGAAGATTTCAAATTAGTGGACATTTTACAGCTGTTCCAAGGAATGATAGGAGACACCACATCACCTGAGGAATTGTCTAAAGCCATTCATAGGAACCTAGGACGAGGTGTGCTCTTCATTCTGGATGGATTTGATGAACTCCCCCCTCATCTTCGACACTCTGACTTCATTGCGAACCTACTGTCGCACAATTTGAAGTGCAGCGCCCCTCTGCCATATTGCCATGTGGTTATGACATCTCGGTCAATTGTAACAAGTAAGATATATCACAAAGTGCAGGCTGGTGTAACTAATATCGAGGTGCTTGGGTTCACTCAGAAACAGAGCAAGGAGTATGCTGGTCACCTCTTTACTGATCAAGGGCGCCCAGACCTGCTGGACAGGTTCATAAGGAAGATTGACAGTGTCCCACAGATTAGAGGCCTCTGCTCAATCCCTGTTGTTCTGTCCATCATTTGTCAAGTGTTTCTATTTAGAGAGGACCTTCCACCAACATTGACACAAATCTACAATGACTACCTCTGCGTGAAAGTACTAAAGTACAGCGAAGACTTGCCTGAACTCAATTCCATCCTGGATCTTCCAAAGTACCATGATATCTATAAACTTGGGGAAATCGCTTATAACTGCATTCAAAAGCAAAAGGTAGTGTTTGATTCATCTGATCTCCAGGGTCTCGGTGAGCGCTTCTCAGATCGTAAGAGAGGGTGTGGTGTTTTAACAGCTAGGCCCATTCGATGTGATCCAAAATTGAAGAAAGGCGCTATTGAAAGCTTCTTCTTCATCCACTTGACTGTACAGGAATTCCTTGCTGCTGTTTATGTGTCTCTCCTAACACCAGACAGGCAGTGTCAGGTCTGGGCCAGGTATCTCGGTGAGCCCCACATGGCACAGGTGTGGCGCTTTTATTGTGGATTGACTAAATTACAACACTTTGACTGCCTTATAAATGAATTAGACTCATATCCTGAAGACTTTCAAATGCAGTGCCTTTTCGAGACGCAAGACATTTCTTTGGTTCGCCGTCTGATGCCACTTATTGTTGGAGAAGAGGTGACAGTGAGCCCCAAGACTGTTTATGACTCCACAGCCTATGGCTATTGTCTCTCTTTACTCCCCTTATTGAAATGCCTCACCATTGAGATAGGTGGAAGTTCTGCAGAAATCCATCGCTTACTGGAACCAGTCTATGCCAGTGGAACACTGCATACATTGCACCTACCAGTTGGTGAGGAGCAATTTCATCATGCAGATCTTAGTGTTCTACGTAATAGTTAAATGCTGACCAAGAGGTGTCTCTGAGATTTAGAGCACGAGGCAGACGTGCAGCGAAGCGCCCGAGTGCCGAGTGGTCTAAATCTTCAGAGACACCGATTGGTCAGCATTTAAGTGTTATAGATCCCAATGATTGGTCAAGGAACGGCAGCGAATCAGTTTACGTACTCGTTCTTGCGTCATCACGCGTCTACTGGAAGTAGTTAGCTACTCCTGACAATGGCGGAGAAAACGTCGGGTCTAAAGTTTGGTTGTTCACCTCGCAGCGGACGTTTCCTACAGGTCGGCAGTGGATGCGGCGCGTCATCTAAGCGTAAGCCAACTCGCTGTCAGCCACGTCAGCCACAGCGTTTCCCATAGCCGTGTACGTAGCTACCAAAGCCTGTTCCCCGCGTAGCTTGTAACCAGCTGCAGTTCCAATTTCTTGGCTCTGGTTTGTAGCCGGATAGTTGCTGTACCCTATTTATCGACGAAACAAGTAAGCCGGGCGACCTGTGCATCGTATCGTATGTTATGGCGCTACAATTGTTATCACAGCTGCAGTTCTCTTCAGCTGCAGGGATCTACGGGATTTAGACACCCGGTATCTAAATGATTTAGATCCCGCGCAAAATACAAGAGAAAGTCTACGAGTTTTAGAAACATCGCTTAGAATGCCCGTTACCATGGTAACGGGATCTATGTCTTGGTTATATACTAATTTTAATACATTTGAATATGGCATTGGATTTATTTAAAACTAGCATATTATACAGCTATGTTTATAAAGCACTGCCTCACTGATGTGTTATATGAGTTCTAGTTTTCTATTTCATATATACCTTGTGCATATAACTGCTGTCCTGTGTATATTATATGCAAGCTACAGATGTATAGCATTTCACTGCATGACAGTTTGTTGTAAAGCCATATGTTGCCTCACTTTACTCACCTCCATGTATTGAACTAACCATATGGTGTACTGTGCTGTGCTGTGTTTTAGACATTGACTGGAGAGAACTAGAAGTTGCCTTGGACAGACTTGTATCACTGGAGAGAGAAACGTCTACAGGTGACAGCCAGAAAGGTATATATCTACAATAACTTCCATTCTGTGTGTGTGGAGAGTATATGGATGTATGACTCTTTGGAGGAATGGAGTTGAAGCAATAGCCATCTTTACACGTGGAGCAAGTGTAGAGTTGGACATATCCACAGTTGTATCAATGGTAGTGCAGCTTCTTCAGCTGAGAGCTTGTGGAGTGCTCACATGAGTGGTATTCCTCATGTTTTAGTGAGAGTGTCAGTGTTGTGTTTCACAGGAACATGCATAATTGTATAGATTTACAGATGATGTCGATGTTTAGAGCTCTTTGACTGCATGAGTAGCTCTAACACTGTACCACTAGCCACTGTAGTGGTTGTAATGTGGGCAATGAATATCATTATAAGTTGCAGAATGTGTCTGCTATGTTTGGAGTTCACTGAGTGCATGTCATGTTGTTATGTTTACCTTTCACAGATGGTGCCTTCAAAGGAAAATTTGGCAAGGTGTACTTGAAGAGACCTCCCCTCAGTATAGTAGTGAAGTTGCTGTGTGTACAACTGCATTTGACAGAGATTGTGTGTCAGTACGTACAAGAATGTGAGGTAAGAATCAGTGTGAGATGTAGTGATGATTCATGCATCTAAGCTTCAGCCCAACCGTACAGGTGTAAAGACACCTCACATTTTGGGAGTATTTCAGTAGCTGATGGTGGATTGGCAGTTTTGAGAGCAATTCGCCGATATTTCTTTTGCCAAAATTTATGATAATAATTGCATGATCATAGGTTTCCGGTACAAAGCTTGCAGCTAGATGCGCCAGGCTGTTAGGCTAATCGTCGGTGTGGAACTTACCATCACACTAGCTACATTTCCAGAGACTTTGGGCCACCAAAGATAGAAGAATAAGAAGGCGATCTGAATGGCATTGTGTATGCAAGTGCTGTGAAGACTGATGCTGGCATTATTGTCATTCACTTACTCAGAATGATTCGGCCGCCTGTTTTCTGTTTCTGCATCAAAGCACAATTGTGTACAACGTCACACTGGGCAGCAGGCAAGCATCCAAAGTTCTACAGCAAAGAGGCTTGGAAGTTCCTTGCACGTTGAAGAATTTGTGGAGACAAAGGATTGGAATGAAATACTTATTTAGTTCAATCAACTTGCATTCCTCAGTCACATGCATGCACTTCCTGGATTAGCCATTTTGATATGATTATCATTATGGCATAAGCTGTCCAACCACCAAAGTAAATTCTGCCAAATGTCATCAATCTGCTAAAATAATTTCCCGCCAAAATTTACAGCCATACAGTATACCATTACCATGAACTCAATGTTTCAGGCCTGAAATCCTCTCTATTACATAGTTACCATGGTGACATAAAGTGCATTCATACATACCAAACATTCGGATGATGTATTGGTGCATAGTATTTCCCTCGACTTTCAACCTTGGTAATATCCCTTAACACATCTTCTCAAGTGTGGTATATTTATTACATATGGCAGCTTAGATGTTGTCCACTGATAGCAAACAGTATAGTGACAGTGTCAAATTGTATTTGTCCCCATTCCACTGCATGATGGACTGTGTTGATGTCTTCTTCTACAGGCAATGGACCATGAGGTCCTGTTGGAGATGGAAAGGTCACTCTCAGGAAACAAGACAATGAACAAGCTGACAATTAGTGATGGTTATGAAGTGGATCTACCCAAGCAGTTCTGTCATCACCTTCTCCTTGGAATTAGAAGAAACAAATCATTATCAGAAGTGGACCTGTCCTTTAACCCACAGTCCTGGTGTTGTCCTGATGATGGTAGGTTGGTGTATGTCAGTCACGTATTGTGTGACTCAGTAGGATGTAGTGTATAATGTGTAACAAGCAATAGTGAGGACGTCTATGTGAGGTTAAGTATGTGTATGTATGTATTCTATTTACATGTTCAACTCTACATCTATTTCCCTGCCCAGTGCCTGCAGGTGATCAAGGGAGTGGACAACATCTTTCTCTGTGGGGTATTCCAGTGGATGTCCTCACAGAGTTGTTGTCCTTCTTTAGTGAAATGAAGGAACTGAAGTGTCGCTCCATCCATCCCCCACAAGAGGTACAGTGTGTGCACATGTACAGTGTTGTTTGAGATGTACTAGTCTTCTGTACCAATCACTATTAAACAGTGTTTGATTATGGATGTTATAACATAGCAACTTGCCCCCTTCTACTGCCCCTTGAAAGGGTGCTGCCAGGTTGCTGGACCAAGTGGTGATTGCTAATGCATATCATTTGTACATGCAGTATGTGTGTTCTTAGCCTCGTCCCCAGGTCCTTCGCATTAATTGTGGGGGAGGAGAAGAAGGGCCTGGGAGCCACTGTTCCGTGACGTCATACTTCCGTACCGAACTGGCACATCGACGGTAGATTGCATAAGGTTCAGTGGACGGCAATGAGCGCGGCCTTTGTAAGGCTTTGCACATGCATAGTTTGCTAATCAGACGTGTCTCCAAACCGATCGTCCTCGTTGTTCGGCTGAAAGGGGCTGATAGAAGACCTTCCCGGGCGCTTTAGACGGCTACTGTTGTTGCCAATCGAGAATGGTGACGGTTTGCCGCAGTACGTGTGCAAGCCTAGCAACTGCTCAGTCCATCGAAGAACAATGCTGCCAGACTTACTTCCAGCGAAGTCAAACTGGAATGGCAACACCTCGTTGCAGACTAACTTCCCGAAACCAGTCGGTAGCCACAGAAATACATCCTTCCGTTGGTAGAGATAATGAATAGCAGTCAGCTGTTCTTGCTTGAGCGCAATACTAGAAAGATCAATGCGAGAAGAGTGTACAACAGAGCGACAGTGAATAGCTGTCCTCCATAGACTGCGCAGTAGCCATTGCCGTAGTTGACTTTTACAGATAATATACGGACGTGTCAGTTTCCGTTCCCCTACTTTTGGAGTAAAATATTTGCGCATGAGTGAACAGTGTATACCAGGCTGTCTTTCCCGCCCACGCTAATTATCGCAGACAGCCTGGGGACAAGGCTAGTGTGTTCTGTATGTACATACATATGTTGTGTGTATGTGTGTTGTTTGTTATGTGCTGTGAGTACCCATGTATCATGTTTCTGTGTCAGGGTCTGCGGTGTGACCAGGAGGGCACTAGAAATGGCCTTGTTGTCAGTGCATGGGTTGGTGTGTGGCACTGGTCTTTAGAGCAGAAAATCATGTTGACCTTGTCCTTGCTGACTCAGCACATTGTGAGCAATTGTGTTGGTATGTCTGTAGCATGTTTCTGAACCGAGTTGCTTCTTCATGCAGGATGGAGTGAGAGAAGAGGAACTGAAGTTGGATGAAATGGAACAGACTCTGGCTGGGATGAGTAGACTGGAGATGCTGGTGCTGGGAATGAGTGACAATGTAAGTTTGAGGTACCATTACACTTGAATGACTAATTTCTTAGTGCAAAGGCATGTGATGTGTGTCTGAGTGCCAGCTATAGTGTTTGTATTTGCATGTAAGTATAACGTGGCACTACTTCTGTCCCACTCCTTTGTGGAGTGAACCTGAGGTCCTCCAGCCCACATGTCATGGAGAACAAGGAAGTTGTACCATCTGACTGACCCATCAACCAACCATTGATTGTGCGTGCATGTGTGTCCGTGCATGTGTGTATGTGTGTGTGTGTGTGTGTGTGTGTGTGTGTGTGTGTGTGTGTGTGTGTGTGTGTGTGTGTGTGTGTGTGTGAAAATCAAGATGGCGGTCTCGCAAGAACCAGCGACCAAAGCAGACTAGCAAGCGGGTATCTCTGCGTCCGAATCAGAGCCATCTCACCACAGCAGTACTGGACGGCCATGAGAAGACTGCGGGCTGCCGCTTCCTGCGTATCCGTGTGCGCACAGGAACAGAATGGCCGAACGTCGGAGGTGTGAACTTGGAGCACCCTCGAAGAGCGCAAGAAAGAAACTTCACCACGACTCACTGGTCTGCCGGGCGACCAGACAGCCTGGCTCGGTGCCGGCGGGACACCGACGGGCGGAGGAGGGACACGGGTCCCCAACGGCCGAAAGGCGGATGAGGGAGAAATTCCCAACGGCCTCCCGCTACCACCTGAGAAACACCCAGGCCCGCGCCTGTCGACGGGACAAATCATCAGGGCCCGGCGTAAGGGTAGCCTCCTTACCCTCAAGGGCGTCGGCTACGAATACAGGATCGAGGCGCGATGTAGCGCGGAAGGCTACTAACGGGGACGAAGGAGACAGTAACCCACCGCGTGCGGGGAAGAAGCCAAGATGAGAACAAGGGCCAGACGATCGACCTACTCTCCAACAGCGACGACAGCGTAGAGCAGTCCCTTCCAGGATACTGAGCACAAGACAAGCAGAGAGATTAGGGACATGGAATGTAAGATTGCTTCAGGGATTGGGAAAGTTGGAACAACTAGCTGGTGAGATGGAGCGGTACAGACTAGCAGTGCTTGCAGTGACAGAGACACACCTACCAGGTGAGGGGGAGAAACTGCTTGATGTAAATAAGGGGTACAGACTAGTCTTCTCAGGAAGAACTGATGGGAGAAAAGCTGAAGGAGTAGGCCTAGCCTTCTCCCCTTATGCATGGAATGCCCTACGTTGCTATGAAGCAGTATCCCCCAGGATACTGACCGCTGAGGTACTAACTCGCATTGGACCTTTAGCAATCATAGTTGGGTATGCACCTACCAACCAAGCCAGTGAGGAAGTGAAAGAGCAGTTCTATGCTGACCTAGATGGGGTTATGACTAAGACAAATGGCCTTACCATGTTACTTGGAGATTTTAACGCATCACTTGGAGAAAGTGTACTGGGAGTAGTTGGCCCCCATGGACTGGGAAAGGAAACAAGTGATAATGGGGAGAGGCTTGTGGAGTTTGCCAGCGCACATCAGATGTGTATCACAAACACACGTTTCCCACATAAGACTATACACCAAGCCACCTGGTACCCACCGGATGCAAGAGCCAAGCCTAGTCTAAAAGACTATGTGTTGGTGAAGCGCAGACTGAGACCTTCGGCGATGGACACCAGGGTTTTCAGAGGGGCAGATCTAGACACCAATCACCGCTTGGTGGTAGTAACCTTACGCCTCAAACTAGATAAGAAGTCAAACCAAAGGAAGGGAAAGTGATTTGAAACAGCACTGCTCGGGAAGACAGATAGAAGGATGGCGTATGTGGAGGCTCTAAGGGAGTCCTTTGATAAAAGAAGACAACAAGACAGTGTCGAGGAGAGGTGGAGTGAACTAAAGGAAGCACTTGTGGGATTGGCAGAACAACATCTAAAAAGGAGGCGTATGGCAAAGAAGAAGTGGATCTCCGATGACACTCTTGAACTGGTTGAAACAAAGCGCGTGGCATTCCGATGATGGCAGGAACACCGCACAGATAAGAAGAAACAGAAGGAGTATCAGGCCATGTGCAAGAAAGTGAGACAAGCTTTGAAGGGTGATAAGGAGAAGTGGCTTGAAAATGAAATCACGGAGATGGAAGAGGACATCAGGCATCACAGACATGGAAACTTCTTTAAAAGGATGAGACAGTTGACCAGTAGCAGCATACTACCTACAAACACGATCTTGGACGAGGAGGGCCAGACTCTTAAGAGACCTGAAGAGAAACTTGCCAGATGGCAAAGGTACTTTGAGAAAGTGCTCAATGTCCAGAACGAAGTAGCAGAGGAGGTAATATCAGAGCTGGAAAATCGGTCACATGGAGAGACACTCGAAGTGACAAGAGAAGAAGTGAAGAAAGCAGTGTGAAAGTTACGCAATGGCAAAGCAGCAGGACAGGATGAAGTTGAAGCTGAGCTACTGAAGAAAGGGGGAGAGGCAGCCATTGACTGGCTCACAGAGGTGGTACAGCAGGTATGGAAATCTGGGAAGGTACCACAAGAATGGAAAGATGCCACATTGATCCCTGTCCACAAGAAACGAGCAAGAATGTTGGGAAGGGAGGTGGAGGCAAGGTAGCCAGGAGGGGAATGGAGTGGAAATGAGGGGGCAGGAAGACAGAGAATTATAATTATGCATGTATGTAGTCGTATAAGTGAAGGGAAGTGCATTTATTTTGTATTAGTTTGCTTTATGTTTTGTGTCCATTCACATTGGACTTACCTTGCTCCTTCCTTTATTGTTAGGTGTCAGACTCACTGATGATAAGATATGGAATGACAGTATTGAAAGGAGTTTTAAAGCAGCACAACATAGTAGAGTTTATACTGTATGACTGGATGGGGAGGGAAGGCCTACTCCGGGACATGCTATCAGTACTACCACGTGATAAGAGAGACATGTTCACAACACGGGGGTACACTGATGAGCGTGGTTACACCTACCCCTGCATATGCCTCTCTCCATATTCATCAAGTGAGTACTATTGTGCACTGTACACTTGTACATGTACTGTAGTTCACACCACAATACACTTTGGTGGTGTTTGTTCACTCCAGTACTGCCCTTGTATGGCTTTACTAGCTGGAATGCACTATGGGATGGTGTGTATAGACCTTTTTGAATCGCTTGTCCACACCATGCACCGGTATCCGGGGAAATGCTCGCAAGATATTATACGGATTCATACACATACTTACAGTATAATTGCAAAATCTAGTGTTAACATAGATTGCGAGCTAGAGGTTTTATACAGCAATACTGCTTATGTTTATGTATATAATACCATGATTTCGTACGGTACCCGGTATGGACAACCATCCCAAAAATGTCTGTACCTATGTACCATACTGGTGTAGGTATGTACTCCCCTACCCTCACAAGACCTATAGTGCAAGGGGTCCTTAGTGTACCATTACTCTTGAGACTTCCCCACTGCTACATCACCTCCATATCTATAGGACACTCACATGCACAGTAGGAGCCACATCTTCAAAAGTAGGAGTTTCAACCAAATTGACTTGATTATGACACAACTCATTATACCAAACTTACCACACACATATGCACATAAAATTATGTAGACCAAACCGTCCCATTTCTCTAGAATCACACACACACGCACGCATGCACGCACACACACACACACACACACACACACACACACACACACACACACACACACACACACGCACGCACACACATACAACACTGCCCTTGCTCTAGCACATCTTGCTATCATTTGTACTGAGTGTGTTGTCTGTGCTGTTGCCACACCCTCCCCCAGAACATCCAGGTGTGTTCAAGTGTACACTGGACTCCATCTTGTATGCCAGTCACTTTCACATTTGAGACTGCCCTAGCTAGTCTTACACAACTACCCATCACCTCCTACATCACCTCTCTGTGTTGTTCTCTTTACCTAACCATAGACACGGGTTGGCAACTCTGCACTTTACTGTAGCAGAGAGTGAGGGAGTGGTGAGCACACTTGGACAGGAGAGAAGAGCTAGCAATGAGTCAGCAGTTGTAACAACATTCAGTTGTCAATGATCAGAATTTGCTATTGTATAATTATACCATAATTATTATGATACATTAGTATTGTTTATACTGTGTAATTTCTTTAGTTTTATGTTAGGGTTAAATTTATCCTTGTTTGTGCAATAATAATATATACCTTTTTAGAATAATTATAATTAATATATATAATGTAGCAGAATTATATTCAAAGCTGCATATCTGTGAGAGGTTTATTTACCATGGGTCATGCACTGCACCAATGCCCTTAGTTATAAACAAGGTTGCATGAACAAGTTCTTGTTAACTTGCAGTAACAGCTTAGTTAACAGGGTTTAACAGAGTTTTTAGTTAACAGTGTTGTTAAACCTTGTTAACTCAGGTAATGAATATATAATCATATTCATAATCTCATTGATTGTATCAATATAAATATTAATTGTATATACCATTACAATGCGCCAGAGGATGCCTAGGGTGGCCACGTGCACGTGACTGTGTCCGGAAAGCACGCGCATAGCGAATTTATACACATACACACTGCCACGATACACACTGTAAATATTATTCTGTACTGTAGGGCGACCCTGGCTTTCTCGCTCGAGCTTGCAGGTATTCGCATACATTGCCCACCATTCGAAAGCGCTGCTGAAGCAGAATCTAAATATTGCTTCTACCCCTCCCCTACCCCTATGTAGCTGAGGCGGTAGACGGCGGAGAAAAAGGAGCTTCTTCACGTGCAAGCGAAGATAGCAGGAAGCACGAGGAAGGTATGCAAAACTGATCACCCTTTCTGCAGGAATGACACGTAAGAAACTGCCAACTTACTCCTTTTCCTGGTCGCTTGCAGCAATCGTGCAACATACGTGTAGTATTATTCTTACTCGGTGACGTCATAAATGGGTTGCGCAATCAGAATCGTGGCCGACCTCCTCTGACAACAGGGAGGGTCGGACAAGTCCTGGGATTGCGCAATACCAGCACCTCAATAATTGCATTCCTGACAGTCTTGCAGTCCAGAAGTGATCAATGAGGACTCGCTACCAGCTTCTAAGGAGTCACTTCCACAGGAGCACTTGCTCAGTACTCCAGATTAGGCTTCATCTGCCTCGTAGCCAGCAGCAGCGAACACTCGTACACCGGTGTTGGAAAATGCTCGCAAAACCTACCTAGATGCTGGGGAAGGGCGGGGAAGGGTCCATTTTCTGATAGCCCTTGTCCAACTGTGTGCTCAGAAGCAAAGAAACAAACGATGCGACGTGTTTCTCGAAATATGTCTGCTCTTTGCTAGTATAGGTAAAATATACAGTAAAGAGCAGCCGCGTCGGCCATTTTGCGGACACACGTGATCTTGACCGACCCCCCTGCTCTGACAATGCGCAGTTTGTATACAAAATGGCTGCTGAATCTACCAGATATGGAGCATTTCTTTGTATTTTCCATCCTATTAATCCTTCTATTCACAAGGAAGGGAACGCCTGTACAATTGGAAAATTGTATTTCAACATCTTCAGAACAACCTCCAAGAGTTTATAGAACTTCGGAGCCATGGGTCAATAGGCAGCGACTAGGCATGCCGGAACGGAAGACCCTACTGAATGCAAATAGGATATCATTGTAAGGGTGGCAGGTACGGAAAAAAAAACCTTAAAGGTCAGTCCCATAATCTGCCTCCGTATGTGCCTTAGACTGCCTCTGTGCGTCCTAGTTTTCCTCTGTGTGCCATGCCTCTGCGTGTACCTTAGTCTGTCTTTCTTGCCCTACTCTGTGTCTCGGTGCGCCGTAGTTCGATTCTGTGTACCCTAGTATGTCTCCTGTGCATCCTAGTCTGCCTCTCTGTACGCCCTAGTCTGCCTGTGTGTGCCCTAGCCTGTCTCCCTGCGCACTCTAGTCTGCCTCTGTGTTCGCCCTAGTCTACCTCTCTGTGTACCCAACTCTGTCTCTGTGTGTCCTAGTCTACCTCTGTGTCTACCGTGGTTTGCCTCTCTGTGCCCTTGTCTGCCTCTGTGCGCCCTAGCCTTACTCTCTGTGCCTCTGTGTTCGCCCTAGTCTGCCTCTCTGTGCCCTACTCTATCTCTCTGTTTGTCCTACTCTTCCTCTGTGTGTACCGTAGTCTGCCTCTCTGTGTGCCCTAGCCTGTCTCTCTATGCCCAAGTCTGTCTCTGTATGCCCTAATTTGCCTCTGTGTGTGTGCCCTATAGTCTGCCGCTGTGTTCGTCCAAGTCTGCATCTGTGTGTGCCCTAAGCTATGTACATGGAAGAAATAGTTACTGTTTACAAGCAAATGTCAGCCTGTAAGGCTACCTATACGCAGATTAATGGTACAAACACAGGTAAACTGTAGTACAGTTTAACCTTTGCCGTAATAATGAGTGAAACAGTAATATTATACTGTCACATACTGTACTGTATGTGACAGTGAGGTTAACATTCTGTTTTTGTTCCGTTCCGTTTAGATGGAATAAATCGACCGTTTCGTACTCTTTTCTCTTTGTTCTGTTTCCTTTAGTCTTTAACCCATTAGGGCCCAAAGACGCAAATTTGCATCAAATATTTGTATACGCTTAAGGCCCAATGAAGCAGATTTGCGTCAAGACGAACTTTCCCTTCGTTTGGCTGCCAAGAACGGAGGAATGGTACAAACTTTTCACAGCATGCCTAGTAGTCATTTGGTCATCATTTCAGACTCTCGCCGTCTCTTCTGGTCGTTCTCGCGCCGCGCAATCAAGTGCCGAACGTTTTGCGAAGTTACGCACCAATTTGGTGTGTGACCAGAAAGCTACCACGTACCACGTAGCGACAAGAACGAATGCAGTCGGCTGTTAAACAAATAGTTCAGCAGCTAGAGCGGCTCCTAGGTTCTTTTCTGGGTCACAGAAGTGCCAGCAAGTAGAATACAAATGTTCGCTTACCGTTCTCGACGTCTTCTTCGGCAGCACATACTTGCGAAGAAACTAGAGCTGGGCCACGAACACCCCATAGCCTTTCTAAGAAACAGCATCATGGAATGCAACACCTAATGTCAACATTTTGCTAGGAAAGCCAGGAAAGCCACGGAAAAGCAAAAGTACGGGGCTTGTACGTAGCCGCCATTTTTTAAGTTAGGCTCACAGTACACGAGCGCGAAGTTTGAAATTGGGCCCAAATGGGTTAAGGTATGAATGGTTGTTAGGCAGAATGAAACAGTTATGGAACAAAATGATTTGTACGAGATAGGGACTATTTGCACAGGCACCGTTGAAACAGTTTGGCGCAAATTTGGAGTGCTTGACAAGCAGCCGAGATGTACAGGACATAACTGGAGCGAGCACAAACTATTTGTACGCGAGTCTCCTGTCTGCGCCCAACTGTTGGCCACCATTTGTTTGTGCCGAACCATCTCAATCGTTCATTTGCCACCAAACCATCTCTTAATCGTTGTACTCAATCTCTTGATCATTTACTATTCACTGATGTGCAATACTATCTTTCCATATAAATGGGTATTTCTACCGTACAATGGTAAAACATGCTCCGTATTTCCAGTGTTTCGTGTAAACAGAACGCTGACATTGTATGTGACAATATAACTTTAATATTCCATTTTATAAAACGAACAGAACGTCCGTTTTTATAGAATGATGGGAAACACCCGGTACCATTGGTCAAATCAAATGAAAGACGTACGCAATGGTTCCAGATTGTTTGATACGTTGATATCACCGCGCGTTAAGGGTGCCAGTGGGAGAATACGATGTCTGCGAGTGCTGCTGCTATCACTACTTGTCAGACAAGCTCGAGGAATGCGCATGAAGTCCTTTCGCCGGCGCCTAATCGTTAGAGGCCCACTGAACCGTTCTGTTCCCCCACTGTTCCGGCACACTAAACCGTTACTTTCATTTCCGTCTTTCGGACTGTACAACGCACCATAGAACGGACAAATCATTCATTTTCAACGAAACGAAAAGGGAATGGAACATTAACGTTATATTGTCACATACTGTAGATCTGCACTTCACTCCCAGCAAACCTGATGATGGCCTGGCATTGGCCGAAACACGCTTTATGTGTGTCGTTTGCATTGGAGTTGATGTAAACTTGCATGACATTGCTGTTGTAGCACAGGAAGTTATGGCTCATTAGCATGACCAAAAGTTATGATATCCCCCTTGTGATGCATGTTTGTAAACAAAACCACCCATATCCTACCCAACCCTACCCTTGACTTTAACCCTAACCCTAACCCTAACCTAATATTAGTCAATGCCCCTAGTGATATGGCCAACTGTGTTTATTTTTACTTGATTCTCATTCACACAAAGGCTTTTGACTCCATATACTCATGTTCCAAATAGCTAATGGCCAAGTAGAGCATGCCAGTGCTTCTTTATCATCACTGGCTTTGTCGTTCCCGCAACCAAGTAAAGCACACCTGTACGTGTGTATTTTTGCCATCACTGTACGCTTTTGCATGTTAAAAGCCCATGCTAAGAACCATGCCCTTTCAAATTGCATGACACATGCATCCAAGTGAGACGCATCCACTCTTGCACTTTTGACTCCACCCTCAAAATGGCTAACGAGTAGATGGGCGATATGCGTATTGCACAAACGGCAAATGGCACGAACCAGATGGTCGCACCATCCGATGCCACATCATTGGTACAGCCCACCTGTGCATTTTCATCCTCACCGCCTTCATCGTTCCGGTGACACAGCTCTCTGCAGTTTCCACTCAGACGTCGAATGACCTCTGACTCCTGCACACACGGGTTATCCCAGTGATGACTTGCATCAATGCATTCAGTGCAATGAGTGCTTCAATTTGGTACCACTTTGAGGGTGTTGTGCAATGTTTGCATTTCTCCATCCTACTGCAGTAGGAGTCGGTGATCACAGTGTAATTATATATTTTCCTGGCTCCACGAAATCTGATCTATATATCAGGAACCTTTGCTGCACTCACTTACATTCCACATTTCCAAGACATATCCTGAAAATTTCTATAATTTATTCATTATTATGTTACGCAGACATGCAAAACATGGACAATTCTCAGATATAGTGCAGAGCGAGACCAGATTAGGCAGTGCTCTTGCACACAGACAGTGAGTCTGAGTGACAGTCAGCACCATCGCTATATAGAATGTGGCACTGCTTTGCTGACCCCCCACCCTACCACCCTCTCGCACTCATGAAAGATGTATATATGTCAAGTCTCAAGTGTGCTACCACTAAAGATAAATATAATGGTCAGTTAACGGACAAAATCAGAGCAAAAGCAGGTCATGTATCATCCTGTGTGAGAGGCTGCGTTTACCCGCTCACTGCACAAGTGTGGCTGGGTTAACTGCCTCCATAGCATATTATGTACAACTTTGCATATTTTGCCTGTGGACAGGTGGTACGGAAACTATGGATTTTATGTTGGCAATAGTTTCCTTGAATACGGCCACTCTAGTGATAAAGAAGGCAACAGGAATGAATGAACGTGAAGAAGCAAGGTCATACCACATCTTCAGAGGCTCTGGAAAAAAGGCATTGTGTGGGTGGTCATCAAGCCACATCACGTCAGCAAAATGAATGTTTTCCACACGGTCATGCAGTTCAACTTGAAGTGTCAGAAAGCACTGAATATATCCCACATGAACACTAATAGCAAAATTGAATGATCTTGAATACATGAAGGCTTGTACCGTGGCTAACCTCAACAGTCGGCTGTTCTGTGAGCCATACCTTTGCCCCAGAAAGGACGCCTGCATTCCTTCACTGTATACCCTACATAACCTCCTGAATAATAATCCAAAGATCTTAGCAGAAACTGCTTCTAGCTCCCTGTATTCTGGCTGACTTAAAGCCTGAAGAGTAGTTGAACCAGTGATCTCAACAAAACCATTACCTTTCACAACAAACTCCATGGTGAGACCCTCTGTATGACCAAGTATGATGATGTTCACAGTTCCTCGATTATCTTTCCTGCCCTTGACTAGTGCATTGTAAGTAGACCTGAAATCCCCAGGTACACCCTCTAGAAATTGAGCAATAGCTAAAAGCTGCATGCTGTTATTAAATCTGCGCATCAGTTGCACTTCAATAGAATGGTTGTTAGTGCGCATTGCACCAAATTCCCCATTCCTGTACTCAAATCTGAAGCACCAGAATGTATGTGCCGCATGGACCATAGTCATGCAAACAAGTGTGCAAATGACAGGAAAGATGCATGTTAATTGTGCACACTGAACCTCCATACAAGTCCTGGAACTCAGTACAGAATTCAATGAAAAGCTGGTGTGCCCTTGTAATCGCTTCCTTGTGCAACACCGGTGAGCAAACAATTGAGCATGTTTGCACAAACTTTGTCCACATGCTGTAGTCAACACTGGGAATTCTACCCTCCACAACTATTAGGCTGTAAATAAGGACCCAGTGCTTCCACTGGTCTGCTGTGAAACTAGAAAATCCTGTTAAAATTTGGTGTGGAATTCTACCAACAGAACTGGGCACCTGAAAACGATTGACAATTTCTTGGATTTTCTCGGCAATGTTGCCAGATGACCAATACCTTTCCTTCCAAATCAACACGGTATGCTTTGCTATACCCAAAAACAGGTTGTGCATTGGGTCAATAACATGCTGATGCACTATATCAAAGTACGACAGATCTAACAAAACTGAATACCTAGAGCCATGTTCACTTTCAAGTGAATTTCTAGCTGAAGCAGTTTGCGCCGCTCTGGACAAATTCACGTGATCGCGGTGCTGTCCAATTTCCCATTCCGGCCACTGAATAACATCATAGCCACTGAAATCAAAGCCATTGCTGACATCCCCAGGGAAGACATGCAGGCACTTGGAGCATGCACGATTTGAATTATGCCCAAGGAATCCACAAACCTTTCTACAAGCTGGTTTGTCACACGTGACACATAGAAGTGCTGCCCGGACACGAACGGGAACAGCAAGAGTAGGCACCTCAATGTAAACATCATTCCAAAGCTTCTTCAAATCATCTACTAGTGGCTCCAAATACGTATTCATTACTTTCTCTGGCTCTTTCGGCCCAGGAATGATGCCTGCGACTATGATGTTTTGTGGAAGGTATCTAATCTCTCTTGGTAAATTCAGAATGCAGAAGTACACAATGCCAACTCCGTACTGAGAATGTTTAAACGGTCGGAACCAATCAACGTTCAGGGACAGAGCAAGGTTATTTGGCTGTGACAGAAATGGACGTCCCTGCGCAGAAAGGAAGTTCTGCCACATCTCTCCATCATAAATGTCCAGCATTACAGCAGGGTTATTGCTAAGGTGGCCATAGGTTGCACTGCCCTAATACCTTAGGCCTTTGAATAAGATTAGTCAGAGGACCAATTAAGCCGCTGTACGGAAATATCTTAATGGGACGCAAATATGACGCTAACCCTGATGACCGGATCTGTAGCAATACCGCACCGCACTCTTTCCGCATCCAATGTTGTGTATGGTTGGGAAACTCAATGTGATCGCATGTAAAATCTTCTGCCTTTGAGTGTGAGTAAACTGTCCATTTCGCAAGTGGATTGTACAACTTCAGGCATTTCGGACAACAAATAGCTTGGACAAATCCATCATTGGTACAGGTAGCTAATGTCCTAAGTCAATGTTCTGTCATTGGAAAAATGTCAAGGAATGATTGCACATCCGAACTGCTTACCCTGAATGACAACCCGACAATCTTGATTAGCATAGCCATTAACATATTGATAAGGAGAATTCTGACACATGAATCAGACAGTGAGTAAGAATTCTGAATCAGTAGCATCAGCACTGCAAAAGGTTTCAGAGCAATTGCAAATTGGTTGGCAGCATTCACACCTTCAGAATTGCCATGCGCACCATCACTGGGCAGATCCTGCACATGTGGGCCTGGATCAGCTACATAATCAACTCCAATAGCAATGTGGTCAGTTTCATCTCCATTGGCATTATATTCATCTTCTGAGAATGCAGAAAGTTCCTAGTATGCAGGTACACAAGAAGGACCAACTTACATCACCACAGTAGTTAGACAGTAAGAATAAAAAATATGTGCACATGCAGCTGCAACATTAACACACTGGCATGGAGCTACAGTCGCTGTCTTTATCAGAATCTGGATCCATTCTGTCATCACTGATTTGCTGCGGCTCAGTATCTTCAGTAGTAGCTTCCACCGAGACTTCCTGCATCACGATCTTGTTGCTCAGGTGCATCAAGTTGAGGTATCTACATTTGACATACAAATGCAATATTTAAGATATATCATACTAATCAGTTGTTAGCCTGTACAACCTCCCAAGCTTAGCTATATAGCTACCTGCAAATTATCGATGTCGGCAGCATGAAAGTGTTACAGAACTCACCTTAGCTTCTCTCTTCCAAGTTGACGTTTCTTGGTGATAGTACAAAGCCTTGTGGTCATTGTAGGCACTCCTAGATAAGTGAAAGTCACAGTGAGGACACAGTCGTTTCAGCGCGCTAGTGTCAACGGAACCACGGTCGGGGGAGGCCATCTTACCCACGAGGTGAGACTAGTTGAGGTCATTTTGCACGTGCACAGTAAGAAAGGGGTGGATCCCTAAAGCGCGGTTACTTTGAATCCGAGTGTTCCAATGTTTGCCACTATGCCTTTCAGTTCTTCAAGTTTCCATGGATGTTCCAGTTCAAGTACGTTATTCTGCAATGTTTCGCCACTGCTGTATACGAATTTACTGGCTGGTAAGCTCCCATGCATAGTAGTGTAAGCTGGCAATTAGCAATGGCTACCTATGACACCAATTAGTGTCTCACATAGAAATGTACTCAGTATACTGGGCAGCTTCTAGTCACAAGTCAACAATATACTGGTACTCACCGTAGCTTCCAAGTCTCCTGCGTCGGTACTTGCATCCGTGTCGGACAAAGCCGTCTCCATGTCACAGTCAAGAACAGGTGAGCCAGTTCCAATGTCAAATTCCAAATCACAATGGGATTGCACGATCAGTGACATGTCGTCTTCAGACTCAGTCCCAATGGCAGGGCGCTTACTTGCACTTCCCTCACACTGCTACAGAGGAGATGAAACTTCAGACATCACAGCAATTCTGATGACATGGTGTTGTAAAGCAGGCTACATGGTTCACTTTTAGGGCAACAGTGGGAGAACAACTCTGAAAATTGGTCATTAAAGGTGCTTGATGCAAAATATAACTAAGTCCACTGCATGAGCTTCTAACCTTCGCTTCTCTTTTCTAAACATTCAATTCCTGAACAAAGTACAAAGCCTTGTGCTCGCTGAAGGAGTTCCTGGACAACCATCTGTCACAGTGAGGGGACAAAAGCACAGAAGAGCACCTACACTTGATCGCGGAGTACTTTCAGCCATTTTGTTGAACGTACGAAACCATAGCACGTGCACGCATGCAGATCTGCGCGTGCGCACTTCACAAAAGGGGCATACACTGCTAGAGTAGCGCGTTATTTGAACCATAGATCTTTGAACTGCAATCTAGTAAGATGGCTTTCTCTGGCTTCTCGGCAGCTAGCTTCCATGGTCACTCTCGTTCGACTTCAAGTACGTTAATTTCAATCTGTACTGTGTGTAATATGCTCAATAATGATCATTTAATGTCATTGTTTGGCAACTACCTTTCCTAGGCTCAGCACCAACAGCAACGCCTCCAGTCACTCCAACTGCAAGGAGACAGGCAAATAGGCATTCTACCCCAAGTAAGTCTGCGTCATAAAGAATGTGAGTTTTAATAGCTGTAGGTACTTTCAGCTTTTATTTTATAGCCATCTTTGTGCATTCTTTAATTGATTTCAGTTGCAAGACCTTCAAGCTTTTCTGCTGTGAGTTAGCAAACTAGGTACCAACTTTGAGAATACATTATGCAAATATGTAGCTATAGCACGAATGCTTAATTTGTTTTGTCTGTTTCCTTAGAACCCAATGTATTCATTCCAAAGCATCAATGAAGACACTCAGGCATTGGACAACATGGTAGCAGAGCAGGCTACATCATTGAATGCCCTCCAGCAGCAGTTCGACTTGCTCAAGCAGGATGCAGACCATTTCAGGTCTGTGTCTACGGAACAGCAAGCGCAAATTGACCAAATGCACCAATGGTTGGCTTGCAATTTCGTGCTACACAAGCTGCCTTCCACATGTTCCTGCAGCTAGTTAAATCCATTTGCTTTGAAGGACTTATACTTGTATCTCACATTAGATACAAGACCTGAGTAGCCAGTGTTGTCCATCATCACATAGGGAGAGGATACCAAGGACACTGTCAGTAAGTCCTGCATAAAGAGAGAAAGGCAAAGCCTGGCTACAATGAATGATAGTGTTATATAACAGTGCATCCTTTACTGCAATTCTCCTATTTCAGAACTTGGTTCAAACACTGCACACAGCGATGGATATTTCTTTTGACGTTACCAAGAGGTGAGGCAACATAATATCATACGTGTACTGCCAGATGTCTCATGCTTCATGTCCCACAGCTGTGTGATATACTTATATCCAAAATTAATGTCTGCAATATTTGACATGCATCCATGGACATGTATGATATAGTGACTATGGAATGTCAGTTGGACACAGCTTCATTTCAATTCTTACATACGACTCAGTACTGAACAAACGTGTCAGGTGTGAGCTCTATAGAGAATTGAGGGGTCAAGAAGAAGCACATGGGAAACCTACGATTGAAAGTATGGTTGAGTGTGCATGTTTAGTGCTCTGGTTTTGTATGTAGCTAGCTGCACAATTTGTGACTATTTGCTGTAGGAGCTATGTCGTGTTTGTTTGAAAAACTTCGAAGAGGGTGGAGAGAGAGCCAAAGTGACATGGCAGATAAAGTGGAGGCTGATGTCAAAAGCAGGAGGAAAGCTGCACGAAGAAGAAGGGTATGACTATTATTACTGTGTGATTTGTATTATATTACACTAACCTCATTGTGCTGAAATCCTAACTTTCTGCAGTTGTACATACGGTGCAGTAAGCATATTGCAACTGGAGAGGAAAGGGAGAAGTGGGAGCAAGTAGATAACAATTACATGACAGATGAGTCATCTGATGGGGAAGATGAACTTCTGTCACATCATCCTGCCTGGCGATCTAGCGGTAGGTTTAGAGCAAATTGACCCTGCAGGAGTAATTGTGCATAAGCATAACTTTTACCATTATATTTCTGTCTTTGTCTTTCAGAGTTGAATGACTTAGTAAAAGCTCTGGAGGAAAGGCGAGAAGCCAGCTTACTTGCATCACAGCACCATCACCCGCCTTCTAAACAAAGAACTGGGTCATCTCCCAGTAGACTGCTCCCTCCAGCTGGTGCCCCTGCCTGGACACTTGACACTAGACTCTGAAACTGCCATTTTAACAGACTCTTATTTTATTTCTTGTAAGCCTTGCTTCTATTGATATTCATTGCTGTCACATGACAATCCATTGCTATAAATAGTAACTGTTGCTCATAGGAGAATTATATTAATGGTGTACAAACCTCTCAATTATGAATATTCATCACCTGTACTTCCTAGCTAAACCAATATTCATAGTTTACATAACACCTTGGAGCTTGAGTTAACAAGGTTTAACAAAGTTGTTATTGCAAGACAACAGGCTTGTTAACTCCTTGTCTACTCTGTCAGTTTCCAGTGTTTAACAAGGTTTCTTGTCTAGCAGTTAACAAACCCTGTTAACTAGCTCTTTTCCTGCAATAACAAGCTAGTTACCAATGTTGTTAACCAAGGTGTTTGGTGCAGTGACTTGTAGCTGTATACTGTGAAGGAAGTGGTAAGTGAAAGGAATGGAGGGAGGGCATCTCAGGGAAGGCATTGTGCAAAAGGGGACCAGACACTGGTACATACACAGTAGAGGGTTAGATTAGTGTGTGTGCATTAGTTTTGCATTATATTATGTTTTATGTCCATTCCCATTGGACTTACATTGCTCCTCCCTTGATTGTTAGGTGTCAGACTCACTGTTGGTGAGATTTGGTGTGTCAGTATTGAAAGGTGTTTCAAAGCAGCACAACATAGCAGAGTTTGTACTGCTCGACTGCTTTTGGAAGAAACACCTATTCCAGGACATGCTATCAGGACTACCACCTGATGAGAGAGACATGTTCACAACAGGGGAGTACACTAATGAGTATGATAACACCTTCCCCTGAATCCGCCTCTCTCCATCAAGTGAGTACTGACAGTATTGTTGTCTAAATGGTACACAGTATTGTTTTGGTATACACACCCTTCACTGTACACTTGTACACCACCAAAGTGTATTGTGGTGTGACCTCCAGGTCACACCATGCACACCACAATACACTGGTGTGGTACATGTGTAACACCACCACAGATACATGTATAACACACGGTGTTTGTTCACTCCAATTGACTTCCTCTCTCGTCTTTCCACTCTCCTTCTCTATAGGAAGTGGTTTTACTTGCCCAGCACCTCAGAGTGGCCTCACCAGACCACTCCCCATGCCACACCCTTCCCCAGAACGCCCAGGTGTGTTCAAGTGTACATTGGACTCTATCTTGTATGCCAATCTCCATCACATTTGAGACTGCCCTAGCTAGTCTTACACAACTACCCATCACCTCCTACATCACCTCTCTGTGTTGTTCTCTTTACCTATCCATAAACACACTATACAGTAGCAGAGAGTGAGGGAGTGGTGAGCACACTTGGACAGGAGAGAAGAGGTAGCGATGACTCAGCAGTAACAAATTTCAGTTGATCAGAATTTATACCATGAATACATTAGTATGGTTTATACTGTATATTGTATGTAGTTTTATAGTAGTGTTGTGCTTGTCTATGCAATAATTATACATATAAATTATGTAATTAAATGGCATGTAGATGACCTATTATTTTAGCATTAACTATAACTCATGATCATTGTCCTGATTTTGTAGGCATGGTATGTAATGATAATATGGAAAATGTAATTGTCTTATCAGCAATCTTGCATGTGTTCATATAATTATACTAGCGGACAGACCTGCCCTTTGGGCAGGCCTCTCCGCGTGCTCGGCGTATGCCAGCTGGTTGGACACAGGCTGGTAATGCCATTGCTACTCAGGCCCCAGCTAGTAATACACTGGCTGGTCATGCATGCTCTGGCAAAGGATAGTCCAGGCTGGTCTGGTGATGTCAGTCTGACTGACCTACCATGTCCATGCAGACTTTCTGCAATATAAGCTATATAATGTACAAAGGAATGCAGCAAAATGTTGGCAGATGTAGGAATGGTGAAAACGTATTCAAAGTCAGCGCATGTTAATGACCTGGGTTTTGTATGGACCGGCCCTCCTTGTTGCATGGACCAACTGCCCCCCCCCCCCCCCTCCCTTTGCATGGACCGGCCCTCCTCCTTGTTACTATGGTTTTTCCGCCAGGTGGTTTTGCCATACCTTGCAGGTACGCACTGCACCATCCTTACATCTGCCCTTGTTTTTGGAGGAAACATTTTTACACACCCTTTAGCTATAGTACTTCACTATAAACAACATTCCTGGTCTCACCACCAGGTGCATAAAGGCGGGTCTCTCCGTGTGCTCAGCATATGCCAGCTGGTCGGACACAGGCTGGTAATGCCATTGCTACTCAGGCCCCAGCTAGTAATGCACTGGCTGGTCATGCATGCTCTGGCAAAGGATAGTCCAGGCTGGCCTGGTGATGTCAGTGTGACTGACCTACCATGTGTTCATGCAATTTACATTGAAGATCACCGTAGACAAACAATGGATAGTTGTAAGTAGCTGATGGTTTCTGTTATTGAGACAACCCCCCTTTCCTTTTTTCCGCTTCGGCATTGCGCTAGCTTGGGTGTAATCTTCGCACCTGCGCGCGAACGCCTAGGATACGGCATACTTTCTTCCAAGATCCAAGATGGCCAACGGTCGGTTCATCCTGGGTTTTAGCCGCGCGCTCCTCGGCATTAGCTTTTTTAGCACGTCTACCACTTTATATTGATGCGAGGTACAGCGTGCGACGGCTGGGAACGTTTGGGCACGTTTCATCAACGTTCGCGGGAGGAGTTCGCGAACAACAGTTGGGTTCTTCTTTTGTATTGGCAGCATAGGAGCGTGCGCGGAAAACCGTATAATTTCTCCGTAAATCCAAGTTGGCGGACGGTCGTTTGGAGGTTTTTTGCCGCGCACTCCTCGGCAGGTGCTTCTTAGCGCATGTCGCCCCCCCTTAGATCGAGACCGGGTGTGGCGTCCGTAATCTGGGAAAGTTTGGTGTCCATGCGCCGTTGCTCGCGGGAGGAGTTCGCGAACAACCGTTCTGCTCACTCCTTCTTTATATACAACTAGCGGAGAGACCTGCCCTTCGGGCGGGTCTCTCCGCGTGCTCAGCGTATGCCAGCTGCTCGGACACAGGCTGGTAATGCCATTGCTACTCAGGCCCCAGCTAGTAATGCACTGGCTGGTCATGCATGCTCTGGATAAGGATAGTCCAGGCTGGCCTGGTGATGTCAGTGACTGACCTACCATGTGTGCTATTTACATGGAAGATCACCGTAGACAAACAACGGATAGTTGTATAAAGCTGATGGTTTGCTGATAGTTGTATAAAGCTGTGTGTGAGACAACCCCCTTTCCTTTTTCTCTGCTTCGGCATCGCGCTAGCTTGGGTGCAATCCTCGCACCTGCGCGAACGCCTAGGATACGGCATACTTTCTTCAAGATCCAAGATGGCCAACGGTCGGTTCATCCTGCATGGGTTATCGCCGCGCGCTCCTTGGCAGCAGCTTATTTTAGCACGTCTACCATCTTATAATGATGTGAGGTACAGCGTGCGACAGTTGGGAACGTTTGGGCACGTTTAGTCGACGTTCGCGGGAGGAGTTCGCGAACAACGGTTGGGGTTCTTCTTTTGTATTGGCAGCATAGGAGCGTGCGCGGAAAACCGTATAGTTTCTCCGTAAATCCAAGATGGCGGGCGTTTGTTTGGAGGTTTTTCGCCGCGCGCTCCTCGGCAGGGGCTTCTTCGCGCACGTCGCCCCCCTTAGAGCGAGACCGGGCGTGGCGTCCATAATCTGGGAAAGTTTGGTGTCCCTGCGCCGTTGCTCGCGGGAGGAGTTCGCGAACAACCGTTCTGCTCACTCCTTCTTTATATATATAGACTAGCGGACAGACCTGCCCGAAGGGCAGGTCTCTCCGCGTGCTCGGCGTATGCCAGCTGGTCGGACACAGGCTGGTAATGCCATTGCTACTCAGGCCCCAGCTGGTAATGCACTGGCTGGTCATGCATGTTCTGGCAAAGGATAGTCCAGGCTGGCCTGGTGATGTCAGTGTGACTGACCTAGCTACCATGTGTGCATGCAAATTTACATTGAAGATCACCGTAGACTAACAACGGCTAGTTGTAAGAAGCTGATGGTTTCTGTGTGTGAGACAACCCCCTTCCCTTATTCTCAGCTTTGGCATCGCGCTAGCTTGGGTGCAATTCTCGCACCTGCGCGAACGCCTAGGATACGGCATACTTTCTCTAGCCCTAACCCTTTTCATACCCTAACCCTAACCAAAATGTAACCAGATGATCTTAACTAACATTTACATGCACAGCAATGTGCAGTCTAAGCCACAGCTAAGACAGTAGCCCATTGATAGGATATAGGCTGCATGCTTTGAAGTGTAAACATGCTCAGTATACACATGTACATACATGCATGCATGCATGAATACTTTCAGGAAGTCTGTGAAGCATCAGTTACTACCTTGTAGCGTATATTATGAAAGTGAATATTATTTTGCACACCATGCAGCCATCGTCATTCATGCATTGTACCACTATTCACTATAATTACTTTCTGCTATGTATTCATGTGCACTGAAGGGTGCAATGCATTCATTAATGTATACACCTCTAACATAATTATATGTTATAGCTGCAAGGCCCTGTAGGAGGGTCCATTGTATACGGAAAAGTCGTCGAGTGCTTTCTGTAGGGGGGTCTAGTGCGTCCTGTACGTTTTTCGCAGATCCAAGATGGCCGACGGTCGGTTCAACCTAGGTTTTCGCCACACGCTCCTCGGCAGCAGCTTTTTTGCACGTCTACCACCTTATATTGATGTGATATACAGCGTGACACGGCTGGAAACGTTTGGGCACGTTTCGTCGACGTTCGCGGGAGGAGTTGGCGAACAACGGTTGGAGTTCTTCTTTTGTATTGGCAGCATAGGAGTGTGCGCGGAAAACCGTATATATTTCTCCGTAAATTCAAGATGGCGGACGGTCTTTTGGAGGTTTTTCGCCGCGCGCTCCTCGGCAGGGGCTTCTTCGCGCACTTCGCCCCCCTTAGATCGAGACCAGGTGTAGCGTCCGTAATCTGGGAAAGTTTGGTGTCCATGCGCCGTTGCTCGCGGGAGGAGTTCGCGAACAACCGTTCTGCTCAACTCCTTCTTTATATATATAGATTACCGCCACATACAACCACCACCACACAGTGCAAGTAACAATGGGACCACCACATGTGGCAGTAGAGTGAATGCGGTAGTTGGAGGTAGAAAAAGACCACCAGTGCAAGTAACAGAGTGCAGAACCACATGTGCCAGTAGAGTAAATGCACTAGTTAGTGGCAGAAAAGACCACCAGCACAAGTAACAGGGTCAGGACCACATGTGCCCTCAGAGTAAACAAATGGGAATCGGAATTGGAATCAGTAATGTTATTAACATGCATTAGGGGAATCCCTTTAGCAAGCAGCCCACAATACACACAGACTTATACACAAGCAATTTCATCAGTCAGAGTGAATCAGTTTAAATTTGTGTTCAGTGGGCAATGTTTGTTGTTAGGGGGTGCAGTCACTGAAAATCCTGCCGCCATGGCCTGGGTGCGATCCATTGACATCCCATAATCTCTGGCTCTTGAACCTTGAACCTTGTACCTTGCACTCTAGTCCACCAACACCCCCAAACCCCACCCAATTACTTAGTGGTGGAAAAGACTACCGGCGCAAGTTACAGAGGGTCTGGACAAGCACGAGCACCATTGGAGTGCCCGATGTAGCAAGCAATTGTTACTTGCACAAGGGCAGCCCATTTAATGTCTATAATACAAGAAGTACCAAATGCTGCTGCCCTTGTGCAAGTAACAATTGCTTGCTACATCGGGCACTCCAATGGTGCTCATGCTTGTCCTGACCCTCTGTAACTTGCGCCGGTAGTCTTTTCCACCACTAAGTAATTGGGTGGGGTTTGGGGGTGTTGGTGGACTAGAGTGCAAGGTACAAACATTGCCCACTGAACACAAATTTAAACTGATTCACTCTGACTGATGAAATTGCTTGTGTATAAGTCTGTGTGTATTGTAGGCTGCTTGCTAAAGGGATTCCCCTAATGCATGTTAATGACATTACTGATTCCAATTCCGATTCCCATTTGTTTACTCTGAGGGCACATGTAGTCCTGACCCTCTGTTACTTGTGCTGGTGGTCTTTTCTGCCACTAACTAGTGCATTTACTCTACTGGCACATGTGGTTCTGCACTCTGTTACTTGCACTGGTGGTCTTTTTCTACCTCCAACTACCGCATTCACTCTACTGCCACATGTGGTGGTCCCATTGTTACTTGCACTGTGTGGTGGTGGTGGTGGTGGTGGTTGTATGTGGCGGTGGTATATTGATATATATAGCGGTGTTTGGCATATTAAAGCAGCTGGGCTTGCTTTACCATGAAACTTGGTGCACATGGCCAAGCTAAAGTGGCCTATCAACCTATGCTATTAGCACTATTACTTAATTAAGGACAAAATGACCCGTGTGTGTGTGTGTGTGTGTGTGTGTGTGTGTGTGTGTGTGTGTGTGTGTGTGTGTGTGTGTGTGTGTGTGTGTGTGTGTGTGCATGCATGAGTGCACCCTTCAGTGGCTTTACCTGCTACAACAAGTCTAGCCAGTTTAACTTTACATAGTAGTGGAGGGTTGCTGGATTACATGCATCCACCACTGTGTCATGCTATTGGTGCAGAAAAAGCATGTGACAATGCTAAAGACTGGTAGGCAAACAAACAGCTAAGAAAAAAGAAAAGTTAAACAGTGGCTGTAGTAAGATTTGAACCTAGACCTTTGGATTGCTAAGCGACCAGACTAGACTGTGTGGGCCTTGGCTAATGCAAAGGTGACACATTCCTGCTAATTGGGCATCAATATTTGATTTTTGCCCTGTATATTCGGCATTCTGGCACTAATTAAGAAATACTGCTAATGACATAGACTGGTGGACCACCTGGCCATGTCTACCAAGTTTCGTAATAATTTGCTTATATTTATATTTCAAGTAATACTACACTATGTATCTGTATAAATACGCTATACATTATGTATTATTCTAGGCGAATTTATATTTGCTGTTTGACTGCAATTTGCACAAGGCCGAAAGCCTAATTGAAAAATCTATTCAATTTAAAATCCATTAAGTTCTTCATAGTTTGTATGCATACTGAGTACTTGTCCACAGCATCCTCTATAGCCTCTGTGAATTATATTATTTATTTATATTATTTATTTATTTAGAACCACCACACAGTGCAAGTAACAATGGGACCACCACATGTGGCAGTAGAGTAAATGCGGTAGTTGGAGGTAGAAAAAGACCACCAGTGCAAGTAACAGAGTGCAGAACCACATGTGCCAGTAGAGTAAATGCACTAGTTAGTGGCAGAAAAGACCACCAGCACAAGTAACAGAGGGTCAGGACCACATGTGCCCTCAGAGTAAACAAATGGGAATCGGAATTGGAATCAGTAATGTTATTAGCATGCATTAGGGGAATCCCTTTAGCAAGCAGCCCACAATACACACAGACTTATGCACAAGCAATTTGGTCAGTCAGAGTGAATCAGTTTAAATTTGTGTTCAGTGGGCAATGTTTGCTGTTAGGGGGTGCAGTCACTGAAAATCCTGCCGCCATGGCCTGGGTGCGATCCATTGACATCCCATAATCTCTGGCTCTTGAACCTTGAACCTTGTACCTTGCACTCTAGCCCACCAGCATCCCCAAACCCCACCCAATTACTTGGTGGTGGAAAAGACTACCAGCGCAAGTTACAGAAGGTCAGGACAAGCACGAGCACCATTGGAGTGCCCGATGCAGCAAGCAATTGTTACTTGCACAAGAGCAGCAGCATTTGGTACTTCTTGTATTATAGACATTAAATGGGCTGCCCTTGTGCAAGTAACAATTGCTTGCTGCATCGAGCACTCCAATGGTGCTCATGCTTGTCCTGACCTTCTGTAACTTGCGCTGGTAGTCTTTTCCACCACCAAGTAATTGGGTGGGGTTTGGGGATGCTGGTGGGCTAGAGTGCAAGGTACAAGGTTCAAGGTTCAAGAGCCAGAGATTATGGGATGTCAATGGATCGCACCCAGGCCATGGCGGCAGGATTTTCAGTGACTGCACCCCCTAACAGCAAACATTGCCCACTGAACACAAATTTAAACTGATTCACTCTGACTGACCAAATTGCTTGTGCATAAGTCTGTGTGTATTGTGGGCTGCTTGCTAAAGGGATTCCCCTAATGCATGCTAATAACATTACTGATTCCAATTCCGATTCCCATTTGTTTACTCTGAGGGCACATGTGGTCCTGACCCTCTGTTACTTGTGCTGGTGGTCTTTTCTGCCACTAACTAGTGCATTTACTCTACTGGCACATGTGGTTCTGCACTCTGTTACTTGCACTGGTGGTCTTTTTCTACCTCCAACTACCGCATTTACTCTACTGCCACATGTGGTGGTCCCATTGTTACTTGCACTGTGTGGTGGTGGTGGTGGTGGTGGTGGTTGTATGTGGCGGTGGTATATTGATATATATAGCGGTGTTTGGCATATTAAAGCAGCTGGGCTTGCTTTACCATGAAACTTGGTGCACATGGCCAAGCTAAAGTGGCCTATCAACCTATGCTATTAGCACTATTACTTAATTAAGGACAAAATGACCCGTGTGTGTGTGTGTGTGTGTGTGTGTGTGTGTGTGTGTGTGTGTGTGTGTGTGTGTGCATGTGTGTGTGCACACATGAGTGCTCCCTTCAGTGGGTTTACCTGCTACAGCAAGTCTAGCCAGTTTACCTTTACATAGTAATGGATGGGTTGATTACATGCATCCACCACTGTGTCATGCTATTGGTGCAGAAAAAAGCATGTGACAATGCTAAAGATTGGTAGGCAAGCAAACAGCTAAGATAAAAGAAAAGTTAAACAGTGGCTGTAGTAGGATTTGAACCTAGAACTTTGGATTGTTAAGCAACCACACTAGACTGTGTGGGCCTTGGCTAATGCAAAGGTGACACATTCCTGCTAATTGGGTGTCATTATTTGATTTTTGCCCTGTATATTCGGCATTCTGGCACTAATTAAGAAATGCTGCTAATGACATAGACTGGTGGACCACCTGGCCATGTCCACCAAGTTTCGTGATAATCTGCTTACATCTATATTTCAACTAACACTACACTATGTATCTGTATAAATACGCTATACACTATGTATTATTCTAGGCAAATTTATATTTGCTGTTTGACTGCAATTTGCACAAGGCCGAAAGCCTAATTGAAAAATCTGTTCAATTTAAAATCCATTAACTTCTTCATAGTTTGTATGCATACTGAGTATTTGTGCGCAGCATCCTCTATAGCCTCTGTGAATTATATTATTTATTTATATTATATATAGGGCATGCCATTGAATTGGGGTGCATGGAAAGAAATTCAATGGCATGCCCTTAGGCAAGTTACATATGCTTGCTGCAGCGTGCACTCCAATGGCGGCGGTGCAGGTTCTGACCGGCTGTAACTTGCACTGGTGGTCTTTTTCTTCAGCCATTGAGCGCATTTACTTTCTGGCACATGTGGTGGTGCGAATGGTGCTGGTGCCACTGTAACTTGCACTGGTGGTCTTTTTCTATGACCAACTAGCGCAGATACTCTACTGACACATGTGGTGGTGGCTACTGTAACTTGCACTGGTGGCACTTTTTTTCTATGACCAACTAGCACACATACTCTACTGGCACAGGTGGTGGTGGCTGTGATATTGTAACTTGCACTGTGTGGTGGTGGTGGCGGTGGTGTTTTTTCTAGAGCAATGGCGCATATACTGAATGCATGCATTGTACTGGCACCATGTGGTGGTGGTGGTGGTGGTCATTTTCATCTAGGAATGCATGTGGTGGCCGTAATATTGTAACTTGCACTGTGTGGTGGTGGTGGTAGTAGTATGTGGCAGGGCCGTCGGAGGCGGTACGGCCGGTACGGCCATGGCCGTACCACTTTTTGAACAGCTAGCAGTTTTTTTTAATTTTCAAAAGCAGTGTTTTTAGCTACTAAACCAGATAACCCCTACCCTACCTTAACTAACCGTTGAGGAAACAAAGAAGCAATGATCCTAGGTTGTTAGCAGATGCAATGAAACAGGAGATATCAAGTAGGGTCCAATACTTCACGATTTGCAAGCACGCTCCCTTCTTCCGCCATGTTTTGTTACGTAATCGATTCAAAACGTAATAAAGATGGAGGCCAGCAGCGCGTACGTAGGCAATCGACCCACATCACCTGGCGCTACGAAGCATGGCTTGTAGCACCACACGTCAGCGAATCGCTATACCCTTAACGGTGATGTAACAATTCAAAATGGTCTCATCGTCGAAGCACGTGGACCTAAGAAACGCCGACAATAGGTGACAAGCCTCATCAGCCTCTCGCAGGTTTTTAGTACCCTAAGCGTCAATTCGGTGTGAAGAAGATCGTTTCTCGAACTTTCCAAGAGAGCTGGTATACCAGGTGAGGATTTTGCATAATAGCTAGCAACTTTGAAATGCTAGCTAGCTAAATCAAAGACTAGCTATCGTTTCTAATATTTAGCTATATATACGTATGTGTAGCCTATGCATGGGCACGTATCTAGCTTCATGCAATGCTGAACGTTTAGTAAACATGATTTAGCTGCTTTTTGCTGTATATCACTGATATCATTGTGATATCTATGTAACCCTCTTAAAACGACTTACTGACTGATCGAGAGTGCATGCTGGGCTAGCAAAGGCATCACTATTCTTGAGGCACAAATCTGTAGCAAACATTATCTGTATGATAATGAAAAGTAGCTAAAAAAATTTTTCGCTCGCTTCGCTCGCAACATTTTGGATCCTTCACCCAATGGCCTTACCACTTCTAAATTGCCTCCGACGGCCCTGTGTGGTAGCAGCGCCTGATGTGGTGGTCTGTTTTCTTGCAGCTCTAGCACATAATATTATATTGGTGTGCTCATTGCAACTTCCACTGTGGTGGTGGTGATGGCGGTTGTATTTATGTATGTGGTGGTGTAGTAGCTGGATATTGTGGCTGGATAGTTGTGAGCAAGTGTACATGTTGGTGCTGCTCTGCTCCAGCATAGTGGCAAATGCCTACAAATTGGTGTCAAAATGTGATTGTTCAAAACATCGCCTCCATTTTGTGACTAATTAAGCAATACTGCTAATGACATGAGGAAATTGGTCATCTAACTACATCCGCTTAGTATCATGACTTAGCAGGGCTGGGTCAGTAAGATATGCAATGAACCTCACTTTTCTCGGCCATTTTGCAACTAATTAAGAAATCCTGCTAATGACATGAACAGTTGGCTAATCTGGCTAGGTCCACCAAGTGTCATGACTGAGCGGGCCGGGCTGGTTGAATACATCATACACCTCACATATGTCGGCCATTTTGAGACTAATTAAGAAATCCCGCTAATAACATAGGAAGGTGGACCACTTGGATGTGTCCACCAAGTTTCACGTCTCAACGAGCACAGTTGCATTAATATACAAGATACCACTATGCATCAATATAAATGCACCATATATTAAGTGTTATGCTATGCACATTTATATTAGAATTTTGCGGGCTGCTTGTAGAAGAACGAAGGCCTAATTAAAACTTCTGCCTCATTTAAAAGTCATAAAATCTCCCATACTTCAAAGGCACACCTATCATATGTTCATGAGGGGTGCCTAACCCCCCGGGAATTATATTATATTATATTATATTACTACCACATGTGGTAGTCCCATTGTTACTTGCACTGTGAAGTTTGGGTGTGGAGGTGGTGGACGGATGTGATATAGTGACCCTATATGGTAGTGATCTAACTGTCTGTGTGTGTGTGTGTGTGTGTGTGTGTTGTGTGGCTGTGTGTCTTGGGGCCTTTGTAACCGGAGCATATGTGGTGTGTGTGTGTGTGCGCGTGCATGAGTGCTCCCTTCAGTGGGTTTACCTGCTACAGCAAGTCTAGCCAGTTTACCTTTACATAGTAATGGATGGGTTGATTACATGCATCCACCACTGTGTCATGCTATTGGTGCAGAAAAAAGCATGTGACAATGCTAAAGATTGGTAGGCAAACAAACAGCTAAGATAAAAGAAAAATTAAAAAGTGGCTGTAGTAGGATTTGAACCTAGAACTTTGGATTGTTAAGCAACCACACTAGACTGTGTGGGCCTTGGCTAATGCAAGGTGACACATTCCTGCTAATTGGGTGTCATTATTTGATTTTTGCCCTGTATATTCGGCATTCTGGCACTAATTAAGAAATGCTGCTAATGACATAGACTGGGGGACCACCTGGCCATGTCCACCAAGTTTCGTGATAATTTGCTTACATCTATATTTCAACTAACACTACACTATGTATCTGTATAAATACGCTATACACTATGTATTATTCTAGGCGAATTTATATTTGCTGTTTGACTGCAAGTTGCACAAGGCCGAAAGCCTAATTGAAAAATCTGTTCAATTTAAAATCCATTAACTTCTTCATAGTTTGTATGCATACTGAGTACTTGTCCGCAGCATCATCTATAGCCTCTGTGAATTATATTATTTATTTATATTATATTATATTATATTATATATTTATTTATTTAGATTAGTGGTGTATATTGTTACTTGCACTGTATTTAGTGGTGTATATTGTTACTTGCACTGTATATAGATTGAATAATATAGATGCATGATATTAATTCGTATAGAATTAATATTAATATACCCTTGATCTCAGATCTGCATAATTATGCATGTGCATGCATGGCTCACGAGACTATAATTATAATCAATGTGTACAGCATGTGCATATGCATGCACACGCACCGGCCATCCGGCCATGCATGCAGGATTGACTCCGGCCCTTTGATCATGCATGCAGTGTAGTACAATAGTGTTTAGATCAGTGCATTATGACAAATTCAAATCGCAACATACACATACATAAAACACACCCAATTGATTCATTCTCTAATGTACAGTGTGAATGTATGTGGGATGGTGAATGGAGCAATAGCAGTGTATACTGTTCACACATCAGTGGACTTGAAGTGTTCATCATCAATAGTGGAGTAGATGTGTCCCTCGTTGCAGAGGAACTCAACAGAAGCTCTGAAGAACAAGAATACAACACGCACACTAACAGCATGAGATAGAGATATTAACACTTCATGAAACATTGAAACATGAAACATTGATCGCATCACGGTAGTTGATGCCAAGGTCAAAGTAGTGTGACCTCTACCTAAGGGGGCTCTACTAATACTCCATGCTGTGTCCTGTTCAGTACCTTCTTCATTCAGTATAGTCAGCCATTTTTGGTGGTTTGTCACTTCCTATAATTAATGCACAATAGCCAAAGCAAAATGGCTGCCCTCCCCCCACACAGCCGCCCCCTCACTTGATGTTCTTCTCTCCAAAGTTGTGTTGTCCCACTTTCTTGACCAGATCATAGATGCTGATACCTTGGTCCAGGGTGCAGCCTGATATGGTGCTCAGTACCTGAAGGGGGAGGGGCAGTGGGGGTGGGGTAAGCACATGTGTGGAGATGCACCTGCACCAACTACATCATTACTACCGCTGCATGCACAGTACAATCTTGTTCCGTCCAGTACAACTCTAACTTGGTTCTCCTCCCCCATCACTTCCAAACTCCCCTTCATCCCCTCTCCTTTCTTCCACTCCTCCTCAGTCCTCACCTCTCTCTCTCTTCTCCCTCCCTCTCCCCTACCACCACTCCTTACACTGACCATCTGTAGTATTTGAGTCACTCATCCCCCCATCCCCCTTTTTCATCCCCTCCGCTCTCCTCATCTCCCCTCCCACCACTTCCTCTCTCACTGACCCTCTGTTGTATTTGGGTCATTCCACTCCCTCCACCAAATCCACCAGTGCTGTTTCCAAAGTACCCAAGAGCAGGGGTGCTGGTTGCCATGGGGTTTCCCCAGGTCCCTCCCCTCTCTCCAGGACCACTGGCTGGATCCACTGCTATGTTACTAAACTGCTCTGGCTAAAGAGAGAGGAGGAGAGTGAAGGAATGACAGTGAACAGCAATGGGCACAGTAACATACACTACAGTACATGTACATACAAACACTATCTCAACATATGGCATTGCAGTGCCAACAGAACAGCCCCACAGCATTCTACCCCTCCACAAACTGAACTCAGTGGACTACAAACGAGGCTCCATCACTAGCTAGGACAAGAGAGAGTAGCTACTACAAAGTTCCAGCTAACTACACTGCCCAGCTCCCCCCGTACCCTCACCTCACCAAGTGGTCACGTCATGGTGGCGTACTTGACAGCAACTTGAGGATTCTCCCCAGCCAAGTAGAAGAAGGTCGTACAAGTCACTTGGACTAAGTTAGTGCTCGTGCAGGTCTCCTCGTCTGAAGGGCAACAGCGTCCTCGTGTGATCTGGCGCCAAAGAGCACGTGGTCAAGAAAATGGCGTCTACAGCAGATGTTGGGTCGACTTGTAAACGTGCAGGAAGACTAAGCGACCGATGGCGATGTGTCCCACTATGACATCCAACTTGTTCAAAGAGAAGACAAGCAGACACGTTGCTGAGCGTTTAGTGAGGTAGACCCAAAGAACGAGGGATCCGTCCACCACATGTGCAGTGAGTCATCCCGTCCAGCCCATCACAGTGATGGAGCTTGCTTCATGCTCATCTCTTTGTACTGTGAAGTGTAACATAGTGTAGAACCTGTCTATTGAGGGCACTGTATACAGCACCCACCTGTCTATAGAGACCACATGGCCTCCCCTGTTCCAAAGGGTAACAACACATTGTTTTACATCTTCATAAAGTACTCCTTCACACTGTTAGAAATAAGGAGTGAGATTCGCACACCAAAAATTGCTATGAATTGGTTGCCAGTGTGAGCACACCTATTTGCAGTGTGATGTTCACTCCAACCATCACAAGAGACTACATGGGTAGCTACAAACACCACATGCCATCGATTGGGACACTTTGTGGGAAGTTCTAATCACTTCACAGTACATTTCACTACAGATATGTGGTACACTGCTTTGGGGATTTGTGTATAGGTACATAGTACACAGCATACCTCCACGTGGGATAGCTGGTGGGTGATGCAAACTACCTCACGGTACACTGAGCTACATAAAGTTGTATACTTAGTTTGAGGAGGTCCTTCCACTGCACACACCATACCATCAGGCTGAGCTGTGTCCAAGGTGTAGCTATGGGCTTAGATCTTGTAGAATTCATAGTAAATTCTCGTCTTTGTGTCTGTGAGTAATTGCTTCTCTTAATCAGTCAGAAATGGTGTCAATGACAGTGTTTATACTGACATCAGTGTGATTGTCACACTAAAGAAATTGTGTGACTGTCACATCCTTGGTGATTGGAGTGACAATCACACTGTATTGTAACAGTGAATGCATGCTTAGTAAGGTCAGACATTTCTGGTCCAAAGGTGGTCTCATTAGACAGGTTTCACTGTAGTCCTAATTTCCCATATGATCTTGTTGTGTTGTACCAGTTTCTAATGTATTGTGTGATGTGTCTTGTTGGCTCCCTCAGACATTGGACACTGCACAGGATGAGCTCAGTGTGGAGAAACTGCTGGACCCTGAAGGTGTGTAGTGTGTGTGTGTGTGTGTGTGTGTGTGTGTGTGTGTGTGTGTGTGTGTGTGTGTGTGTGTGTGTGTGCGTGTGTGTGCGTATGCGTGTGTGTGCGTGTGCATGTGTGTGTGTGTGTGTGTGTGTGTGTGTGCGTGTGCATGTGTGTGTATATCTGTGTTCGGTTCCTTGAAGGACACCACAGTAGGGGTTATGCTTTACATTTCTTCACTCTGAGAAGACCCCTCGCTGCCTCTTCTGATGCTCCAGGTCCTTCAAGGATCAATGCTCCTGTCCCGCCCCCTGCCCCACCCACACAGCTAAGTAAGTGACATCAACTGTAATGGTAGTAAAGAAAGAGTAGTTTCCCTTCATTAGTCCAAGGAGATGTAGGTTCCAAGAGAGCTGACCACTCTTTACTGAAAGCATGCACTCTCATATCTACCACCTCCTCTCCATGCATGTGTGAAGTGCTCCCTATCCAACTTTAATGTTCTACGTATATCATCTACTTGTAATATGGTCATGTACTCTGAGGCACAATTTACATGACTTGTCATTGTAGCCTCATTGACCACATGTGATCCAACTGGCATGTAGTACAAACAGCATAGGTGTGTGCATTCCAGTGGAGCATGTGGAATGAGTTGTTCAGTTTCAGTCTTCAGCACAATTGCCTAACACCATTTAACTGTCTCCCTCTCCTTCCTGCTACAACACGTCTATTGGCAGGAGCACACCTCACTTCTTGTGACAGGAGTGATTCTATCCACATTGTACCTCTTACCTCCTTCACTTCCTCTCTCGTCCTCTCACTCTCCTTCTCTATAGGAAGTGACAGTGCTAATGATGACAGTGGCAATAACAGTAACACTGATGTCCCTCCTACTGCTTCCAGTGATGATGTTAACAGCTCTCCCCTCTCTCCATCAAGTTAGCAGTTGGTGTGGTGTGTTGGTTGTTTGGTGTAGACGTGTGATGTTCATGGGCACTTACGAGAGCCGTTTTGTGTGGGATGTGTTTATAAGTGTAAGTAATGTCTCATCTAGTGAACACTGCAATAGTACTATGTTTGGACTGTTGACCTCGCCAATATGCAATAATCTGGGATGATACATGCAAATGCACACACAGGATCCCTCTCCTGCCATGTGTATTTCTGGTTGAGTGGCTGTCAGTGTGCCCCCACTATCCTGTCTGCGTGCTACTTGTCTACTCCTCATAGTGCTTACATACATGTTTGAACAACATCCACATACGTATAGGAGTTTGCACCAGACTCTTACAAACCTGCTATCCTCTGTTCCATGTGTCCCCACCCCACAAACCACTAATTGCAAGTCAGTGTCATACCGGCCACACATTCAATGCAGCTGGCTCTTCACTCACCAGTGCACCTCTCCCCCATTAACCGCACAGGAGCTGTGAGGAGGAGCTACCGTAATGTGACACAGGCTGCTGGCTTCCATGGATTGAAAAGTGGGCAGAGGCCAAAGAGACGTACAGGTGTGTGGTGTGCGAGAGTGTAATAGTTTGTGAATGGGTGTTGTGTGAGTGGACAACGTACAAGTGGGTGGTGTACAAGTGTTGTGTGTGAGTGGGTGAGTGAAAAGGCAGCGTACAAGTGGGCGGTGTGTGAGTGGACGGTATACTAGTGGGTAGTGTGTGAGTGGTTAAGTGTATAGTATTGCCGTTCCCCTCTCAATCCTTCCACTGCCCCCTTTTACTCAGCAGAACACCGCCTTATGGACTGTGACTCCCCAGGTCCCTCTGGGGTCACCACTGCCCCTCCCACCTCAGTCGAAGAGGCACCCACTTCACCACTTCACCAGTACAGTCTGCGGTCAAGATCTAGGAAAAGACATGTTGGACAGCAGACAAGTGAGCACTCCAGGTCAAAGAGGGTCAGAAGGAATAGAGGAGAATGAGGACAGAGATAGCTGTGATGGAGGTGAGGAGGAGGGCATGTACTTGTGGTGTGTTTGCATGTCATGTGTTCACAGTGTGTCCCTATAGCTGTGAGCCCTCTGGTCCATATACTTGGTAGATCAGTTAATATTCACCCCTCCTCCTGTAGGCCTCCTTTAAACAGTGCATATGCTTGCTCCTACCTCCACAGATTGAAGTTTGAAGAAGACAGTGTCTGGTGTCATGGACTAAACTGCATTGACTGTAATTGCATGCTTTGTCTGTCACTTTCACTTGATTAGTAACTGTTATAGCATATGTTTATTTTCCTGTTTGAAACACAGCACTGTAACAAGTCATGCATAGTTATGTACAGTCACGTACGTGTTAACTGACACATACACACACCAGCCAGTGCACGTGTCATATGACATTGTACAATGTTGATATAGTGTGTTAATATACATGGTGGTACATACATGCATTTATTCATTATTTAAGTAATTGCATGATCCCTATAGCCTGCACACATCAGATCAAGAGAGTTATAATAATAGCACTAGCTGGTAGGTCTAATAATTCTTTATGTGGCCATGAATAGCCAGAAGCATGCATGCAGCCATAAAATTAGTCATTTTGATGATCTCATAGCTATAAAATAATTATGCATAAATCAAACCACAATACATACGTAAAAGGCACCCAAATGATCTGATTTGCTCCCTGATATACGTATACACTTATAGAATGCGTGTATGTACATCTTAGAATGCATGCTGGGTGGTAATAAAGTGGAGTAACAGCTCAGTGTATACTGTATGTACGTACATGGGATGGTGAATGGAGCAATAGCAGTGTATACTCTTCACGCGTCAGTGGACTTGAAGTGTTCATAATCAATAGTGGAGTAGATGTGTCCCTCGTTGCAGAGGAAGTCAACAGCAGCTCTGAAGAACAAGAATACAACACACACACATAAACAGTATAAAATAGTAACACATTTACTTATTGAATAATGTAATATAAGATAGAAAACAGAGCCAACCCATTATAACGCGCAGGAATTCCTGTCAGCCAATCAAATCACAGAAGAGTTCTACAATCAATCCACAAGTGGCAAAGAGAGAGATGCAGTCTGAACTGAAATCGAGAGAAAATCTAGGACAAGTGATTTCAGAGACTGGGAGAAGACGAGACAGCTTCTTTTCTCTTTCAGCTGGAAAGGGCAAATGTTAATTGCTAAAATGCTAGTTTCCCTTTTAATTGTCTGTGATTATCTGCAGTATCGGTCCTGTGGCTATGGCTCATTGTTTAGTTGCTAACTGACAAGAAATTTTCCTTGCATTTCATCTGGCGCCATTCTTCCATTGACATGGCAGCCATTAATCATGTCAGCCGTTCACATCATATCCACATTTCACATTTCAGACTGTGCAATGTGACTTGCAAAACATGATCCTAATGCCATCAGTGTCATGGTCAATGCAGTGTGACTGCCACCTAAAGGGGCTGTACAGGTACTCTACTTTGTGTCCTGTTTAGTACCTTCTGCGATGTCTATACTGAGCCATTTTCGATTTTGTCACTTCCTGTATTGCACAATAGCCAAAGCAAAATGGCTGCCCTCCCACACACAGCCGCCCCCTCACTTGATGTTCTTCACTCCAAAGTTGTGTTGTCCCACTTTCTGAACCAGCTCATAGATGCTGATACCTTGGTCCAGGGTGCAGCCTGATATGGTGCTCAGAACCTGAAGGGGGAGGGGCAGAGGGGGTGGGGTAACACATGTGTAGAGATGCACCTACACCAACTCCAGCATTACTACCACTGTACACACAGTATGCTGTACACTACCTGTGTAGAGGGACACACACAATAGTGATGGGAAGAGACGGGCTGCACACAATACATTACTACTATAGGCAACCAGAGTATGGTAACAATAGCATAGCATACTATATTAACTACACAAAGCTATACATTTTATTATACAATACTATACAAGTATTGACTGTACTATTATTCCTCATTGTAATGACCTACTCTCCACCCCCTACATTCCATCGTCAACTGGTGCGGTTCACTGGCTGTGTGCACCAGATGTAACCAGTGGTGACTCACACTACACGCTACACCCTACATGTGCGCCAGATGTCCCCAGTGGTGACTCACACTACACGCTATACTCTAGATGTACACCAGATGTTCCCAGTGGTGGCTCACACTACACGCTATACTCTACACGTACACCAGATGTCCCCAGTGGTGACTCACACTACACGCTATACTCTACATGTGCACCAGATGTCTCCAGTGGTGACTCACACTACACGCTATACTCTACACGTGCACCAGATGTCCCCAGTGGTGACTCACACTACACGCTATACTCTACATGTGCACCAGATGTCCCCAGTGGTGACTCACACTACACGCTATACTCTACATGTACACCAGATGTCCCCAGTGGTGGCTCACACTACACGCTATACTCTACATGTGCACCAGATGTCCCCAGTGGTGACTCACACTACACGCTATACTCTACATGTGCACCAGATGTCCCCAGTGGTGACTCACACTACACGCTATACTCTACATGTGCACCAGATGTCCCCAGTGGTGGCTCACACTACACGCTATACTCTACACGTACACCAGATGTCCCCAGTGGTGACTCACACTACACGCTATACTCTACATGTGCACCAGATGTCCCCAGTGGTGGCTCACACTACACACTATACTCTACACGTACACCAGATGTCCCCAGTGGTGACTCACACTACACGCTATACTCTACATGTACACCAGATGTCCCCAGTGGTGACTCACACTACACGCTATACTCTACACGTACACCAGATGTCCCCAGTGGTGACTCACACTACACGCTATACTCTACATGTGCACCAGATGTCCCCAGTGGTTACTCACACTACACGCTATACTCTACATGTACACCAGATGTCCCCAGTGGTGACTCACACTACATGCTATACTCTACATGTACACCAGATGTCCCCAGTGGTGACTCACACTACATGCTATACTCTACATGTACACCAGATGTCCTCAGTGGTGACTCACACTACACGCTATACACTACATGTGCACCAGATGTCCCCAGTGGTGACTCACACTACACACTATACTCTACATGTATACCAGATGTCCCCAGTGGTGGCTCACACTACACGCTATACTCTACACGTGCACCAGATGTCCCCAGTGGTGACTCACACTACACACTATACTCTACATGTATACCAGATGTCCCCAGTGGTGGCTCACACTACACGCTATACTCTACATGTGCACCAGATGTCCCCAGTGGTGACTCACACTACACACTATACTCTACATGTATACCAGATGTCCCCAGTGGTGGCTCACACTACACGCTATACTCTACACGTGCACCAGATGTCCCCAGTGGTGACTCACACTACACGCTATACTCTACATGTGCACCAGATGTCCCCAGTGGTGACTCACACTACACGCTATACTCTACATGTGCACCAGATGTCCCCAGTGGTGACTCACACTACACGCTATACTCTACATGTGCACCAGATGTCCCCAGTGGTGACTCACACTACACGCTATACTCTACATGTGCACCAGATGTCCCCAGTGGTGACTCACACTACACGCTATACTCTACATGTACACCAGATGTCCCCAGTGGTGACTCACACTACACGCTATACTCTACATGTGCACCAGATGTCCCCAGTGGTGACTCACACTACACGCTATACTCTACATGTGCACCAGATGTCCCCAGTGGTGACTCACACTACACGCTATACTCTACATGTGCACCAGATGTCCCCAGTGGTGACTCACACTACACGCTATACTCTACATGTGCACCAGATGTCCCCAGTGGTGACTCACACTACACGCTATACTCTACATGTACACCAGATGTCCCCAGTGGTGACTCACACTACACGCTATACTCTACATGTACTGTGGTAGCACTACAGTGTGGTATAGCTAAGACCAGACTAAGTAATGGACAGATTAAATCTCAACCACTTTATTAGCAAATAGGATGTTTCCATGGCAACACAAGTGGAGTCCACTGGCACACAATGTTAATACACAGGCAGTCCATTCACCTCCACACACCCTCCTTCTTATACCGGTCAAAACTCACACCATTCACTTCAATGTACACACTGACACCAACACACATATACATGCACACCTGCACTTGACTCCGCCCCCAACTCCTGATCATCCAATCACTATTGACATCCACCAGTGGACCAGTGTGGTCGTCCATCTTGTACAGTACATTGGTCTGGGACTCACTGACACTCATAATCTCTCCTACAGACACAATCTGAGGAGAGTGAGGAAAGGAGGGAGAGGGGAGTGGGTTGGTGGAGGAATAGCAGTCACTTCTCTAGCTATATTCTACACTCACTATCCACCGTCCCCTCCAACCTCATCCTACACAGTACACACACTAAACCAACAACCTCAACACCTTTCACACATTGTGCAACATCCATGACACTTACCCCCACACATTGTCACTCTTCACCCACCTTCCCAACACATCCACTCCTTCCCTGTACCATTACAACTGCCCTCAGTGCCACTTCCCCAAACCACACCTCACACTTGCTCCACACCCATCATGGCCATGCACAATTACAACTACGTATACTCCACGCTCACTCTCTTTTCTGTACTCTAACCACACACTCCTCGCCCCGTCCTCCTCACCTGTCCCAGTGGCACTCTATCCAGTTCAAACTCGTTGTCACCGGTATGAGTAGCATTGTAGATCATGGCAGCAGTCAGAGGAATGACACTCTGGACCCGATTCCCACTTTACTGGAATGGAAGTGGGAATGTGTACAAGTTACACAAGACACAACACTTGAGCTCACTCCAACTGAACACAACACAAACTACTGACCAGTCCACACTGACCACTCAAACCCACAACAGGTCCACTGACAACACTGCACACAGATAAAGTGTTAGTACAAACACCACACCAACAGCTATACAGTCATTAGTAACACACTGTTGTCATAGCAACTGAAAGCACGACAATGTGTCTCTGATGCCGTCTCACCTCAAGCACCATAAGCATGGAGATGTCTCCCAGTGGCGTCCATGACTGGCAGTGACAAGGGCACAGTTCACACCTCCACATGGTCCTCCCCTCCATGCAGAATGCACTGCAGCCTGGCGTGTGGGGATAATGCCCATAGTATGGGACACAATACATTCCTGCATGCACTCCTTACACAATTCATACTAATAGGCAATGACAATTACTAGGACGGTAGCTACACAGCTGAGAGGGGACAAGACAGAGGCAAGTTAATTTTGAGTCATTCCATTTTGGTGGTGGTACGAGTGACTGACTCCACCACTGCCACAGAGACACATGGTGGCGTACAAGATGTCAGTCAGTCAGTAGTGACAGCTGGTGAGTGGGGTACAGATGGACCCAACACAACACACAAACACAATAGGACTGAGATTACATTGTGGCCTCATGAGAAGTGCACTGGGACAAGATAGCACGGTAGCCATCACGTTCTTGTCTGGGAGCTTGGCAAGCAAAACATTATGGAGCAATGATTGAAAGGCAAAGTAAGTACAGGACATTTCAACTGTGACGGTTGTTGTCAGCAGAGGTGTGATCTGGTCTAACTACAGCAACTTGTGATGTAATAAACACAGGTGTACTTGGAGGGGTGACAGGTCATTGCCATAGCATGAATGTCTACCACATCATCAGATGTCATGTTGGCAGCAGTGACAGAGGGACAGCTTAGTGTACTAAGCAGTGGAAACAGAACTGTCCCACCACACTGAGCTCAGTCGACTACAAACGAGGATTCATCACTAGCTAAGACAAGAGAGTACCACAGAGAAGTTCTACAGCTCCCCCTTGCCCTCACCCAACACTGGTCCAGCAGTGAGGTAGCCTGGTCCCTGTTCTGTCCTTCGTTAGACAAACCATAGATAATACGATGAATAGTGTGTCCTGAAGTCGTCGAGAGAGCCGGAAGCTGACAACTCATCCTCCTCAAAAATATACTCTTAGCTAACATCACTTGTCTAAACGTTATAAGGACCTCAACGATACTCGGAGTCTCCTCTTGCGTTCTGGAGCTAGTGCAGAAGAGCACATGGTGAAAAGAGGCCAACCTTGTCCTGGCGCCGCAGAAGATTCACCTGCAGATTGTGATCGGAAATCAAACATGAGTGGATGAAGATTTGTCAATGGATGGTGGTGTTTGTCACCCAAGAGTTACCTTCTCGTTCATCACTCACAAGGCGAAAGGCACCTGAAGAAGAGTTGGAGCACAATGTCCACTATGATGTCTGTAAGTGAAGTACCTCTTCTCAATCTTATTTCATTGTCTAGTCTAGGTCTGTAGCTAGCTGCCATGGCTGCTCAGACCACCGTTTGGTCCTTCCTACGTTGTTGCCGCTGGAGGCTAGGCACCATGTGTAGAGCAGTTTCTATGCACCTCACAATTCACCAGAACATAGCCAAATAGGCCGTAGTCTCTTTCGGCAACGCATGTGGGTCTGGGTTCGACAATAGAGTCTATGGTTCGACTGCATAGGCCGATACCGCCATTTTTCCGGGTAACCCCCTACACTTGACCGCACAATCATAGTTACCCCGTGCGCTATTGCGCAATATGGGTTATGCGTTTGGTTTGTGGCTCAGTTTGTCCAGCCGCACTTTGGGGCCGTTTGCGCGATCAAGGCACTTTCGAGGGTTCGTGTGGCTCCTGAAAGATACGTTTCGCAAAAAAACAACAACACACGCTGTATATGCTCGCCGACTGCAGCAACCACGTAGAAGCTATTAAACCGACACTTTCTAGTCTTGCGGACGATCCGTCACCTTCCGCGTCTCTGGGCGCTTACGGGACGGTCTAGCAAGCCAGGCCGGACGGTCAGCGGCCATAATTATGGGAAAGAGGTTGCGGACGGCCCGCGTCCGTATACGCTTAGAGACATAAAATAATAATAATTTTATATAGCTAGGTGTACACAGTCTCCACACGCACGGGGTATGGCCTCTATGAGGCCTTGTTAACTAAGTTATACGTACCGCTACATTCTAGCATCCTACTTGGTTCTTTGCCTGAAGATTTGAGAAATCGTCTTTCTCAACGTCTGAGAAACTATTACCTGACGTACTACTGGGAGGTTAGTTCTGAGTTCATGGTCAAAGAGTGTCTTTAGTACGTACGTGTCCACAGAGCTGAGGTGAGCTTCTTTATGAACAGATCGAGATCGGTTACTGGGCTGTGATCATCGAATGTAGCTACACAGCCAGTTAGAATAGCTACAATTAGGCTCGACTGAGCCCAGAACCTGTTGCCGTTCTCCCCAGCGTTATAAGCCGTTACCGTACCTCGCGATCGGGTAAGGTTGGGGAGGGGGGTTCCGAACAAGATGGGGTTAATTTTCGAACAGGGCGCCGCGTTTCGCCTGCACGCAGTAGAACAGATTCCATTTCTGTATGCAGTTAGCACATGAGTAAATGCATAAACTGACACAGTGAGAAGCTGTTCTTTCGAGTGCAGACGGAGCGCGGCGCAAATAAAGTTCGGAACTCCCCTACTTTACCTTACATATGCATGTACAGCTATGTAGTGTGCCCAAGAATCTATCGTATAATTACCCATGGTTTAACGCTAGAGTGTCACATACGTACTCTCATTGACTGTCTATAGATCTACGTATACAGTGTATGGTCATGTGTAGGTTGAGTCTTCTATCTTAACATGCCGTGCTACAGTAGCTAGATATCTGCTGACAGCACAAACTGGGTCACAACAGATATCCACCAAACCAGTGGGCTCTGTCCTACCACCAGGTCATAGGCATGTGTCATTGGTATGACATTTATACCCTATCAATGGCAGTCCTTGTGGTTATGTTGGGAAGGTTTCTTTGTAGACTGTAGTAGAGAAGACATACGTATCTCAGGCCCGTACACAGCTCCGAGACTGGGGAGGGGGGTCTTCTCTCAAAGTGAAACTCATCATAATTATTAATTAACATGTAGCACAATTCTAGTGCTCACAATTGGATGTCCAGCTTGTGCTCGCTAGCAGCTAAACTAGTCTTTTAAAGCTTAACAGAGTTTTGAGTGGCACTGTAGCAAAGAGAAAGAAGAGTTTCATATGTAATGTAATGTAATGTTCACTGGTGGAGTTTCAATTGTAAGACTACTATAATTATAGTAGTACAACTCAGATTCTGTATAGCTAAAAAGTTATAGAAGTTACTTCTCAGGCGGAACTACTCCTAGGGAAGTTCTTTTGAGCTCCCCTAACCCCCTCTGTGCATGGGCCTGTAGCTAGCACACTGTTGAAGGGATGGAGGTGAACACACATGCATATGTTGCTGAGCACACTTGTCATTTTGACTGTGTGAATATATAATGGAACAATTGAGCCAGCAAACTATTGGTCATTGCCTCTCTCCTTTGTTTCTTCACAGGTGTCATGCCTATTTCAAATGAGCAGTGGCGTGTGGCTGTAGGACTGTGGGTTGCCCGCATTCAACAGACTCTCATCATCAGGAGAGGAGTGAAGAGGTCATCGTCCAGTCAGGAGGGGGGACCTTGTCCACTCGGCCAACCACACAGTGGAGAGAAGAAATGCATGGTGAAGAAGAAAGGGAGAAAGAAAGCCAAAAATGACTCTTTTGGTGACTCAGCTATCACAACTGATGAATTCTGTGATGGCTTGATTGCTCTTGCCATGATTGTCAGCTGCTTAGGAAGAAATCATTGTAAAGACGGCTCATACAGGAATCCTGTAGGCCCATTGCTGGAGGTGTTAGGGGGCAATGGCTTAAGTGCACTAGTCGTCATAGCAATCCTCCTTCTCCGAAGCGGCGATGTGGAAACAAACCCTGGTCCTGTGGAGAGAGGTGGGTGGTTGTGTTTAGTGAACAATTTACATGAGTCCTGCACTTATTGCACAGTAGTACAACAGTCACTAACACACTGGTTGGCCATGGGCTACTGGCTTGACTGATATCTTGTACAAGGCTAACTGCTTGTCAGTGCACATACCAAGTGTCAATCTTGTGGGACTGCTGAGGGTGACAGGGTGAAGGATGGGGTTTGCAATGCTGTGTTTCTAGAGTGAACATCTTCTCAAGTACTCTTGTGTGAACAATCTCGTGCAATACCACCTCTCTATTCTGGACACATGTGGGATGTTTTGGACAGGTACAAATGTCCTGATTAGAGAGGTGTCCTTATTTCAGAGGTAGCATTTACATACCTCTATGTAGCTGGAACAACAGGTATTGTCCTCATTAGAGAGGTGTCCTTACATACATCATTGTGTCCTTTATGAGAGGCTCCATTCGTACGTACAAGTACACTACTATATCTACAGTAGCTAGTTGTAGTGCTTTTTGTCCAAGAGCCTTCCTCATTTGGTGTAGGCTTGTAGGGTCTCCCACACACCAGTGTAGGAGGTGGGTGGGCTTGTGGGTAACCTAATGCAATCAAGGGTGGTCTGTTGTTTACACTGTGATCATTAGTCCTTGCTGTGTTGCTACACAATCACCTCCTGCTTTGAACAGCTTCCCACTTGAAGGTAGTGTGTCATGTGCTGTTCTGTTGTGAGTAGTCTCCTGTACATAGTTTTTTTGTCAGTTCTCTCTCACCATATGCCAGACAATACTTAGCTACTGAGTCTCCACTGAAGTAGCTACAGCTTGTGAAAGTAGCTACAATGCATACAGCATAATCATGTGTGTAGTATTGTAAAATACAGGGAAGGGACTAGGGAAGTAATCAAATGCAGTGACGGGAAATTGGGAACACTGAAAGTGAACAAAGATACTTAGTATTGTCATTATCTGTCACCATCATGTGGTGTGACTAGACATAGTATTTAATGTGTCATTGTAATGATAAGGTTTTACTAACTGTACGTACCATCGTCGCCTAACATATCCCGCCATCCTGTATTTCTTTAGGTGCTCGTCCTCTCCTCCAACTTGGCTCCAAGCCCACACTGGCTGAGCTGGATGAGTTCATAGTACAATCTATCACTGATCGGTGGGAACAAGTGATGTTTCATTTCGGGGTAGAGTCCCTTGTAATAAACATATTGGAAGGGGATAACCGTGGTCAATCTCAGGAGGCAAGTCAAAGAGTCCTCAGTAGTTGGCTGAATGTCAAACTTGGTACAGGTGTGGCTGAGAGGACTTGGCGTTCTGCACTAGAGTCACCAGAAAAAGGCACCCACAGACAGCTAGCAGATAAACTGAAGCCACAACGTGAGAGTTCTGAAGGACCAGATTCAGAGCCTACCTTTGCAGGTGTGTGTGCAGCTGGGTTGAGTAGGGATAGTGTTATTGGCACAGACATGTTTGCAGGTTTGTCAACTGCATACTGGTGCATATTGTAGCTCCCCTGGGTTGGTACACATCAGTGACCTGCTCAAAGTAGGTGGAGGGTGGTCCTACGTACAGTGTGCAAGAGATACGTGATGGGTTTGTGTGACATGACTCTTTTCTTTCCATGCAGAGTGTATGTGTTTGTGTGAATTTGTGTGCATGCATGTGTGTGATGGGTAGGCCTTACTGTGTTGCTGCTGTATGCTGTTAATCCAGGTGTGAAGTGCCCACTTCCCCCATCAAGATTTGTGTCACATGCTGTTCTGTTCTTACTAGTTTCTTGTACACACAAATAATGTAGCTGAGTTGTCAGTCAGTATGCCAAAGTGTAGTGCATTAGTCACCACGGAAACCATACTAGCTGATGTACAGTGCATGCAGCAAATGTATGTGGTATTGTTAATTGTGTCAATTGATTGGAGAATGAATATGATTCAGATGGTGATGAGAAATCTGTCTTAGTTCACCAGGTGTCCCTGTGTTCGTGGGATGAGACTGTTTTCAGTTGATGCTACTCACGTGGAATTGTGATGTACATACACATCTCTTTGTCACCATTGTGGGGTGTGACTGGGCGGAGTAGTAGACCGTGCTAGTAATGATGAGTGAACTACCTTCTTTTACTCTATCCTGCCATTCTGCATGTCCTTCCTCAGGTGCTCATGCTCTCCTCAACATCAGTTCCAAGCCCACACTGGCTGAGCTGGACAAGTTCAAAGTACGATCTATCACTGATGGGTGGGAACAAGTATTGCTTCACCTAGGCCCATTGCTGGAGGTGGTAAGGGGCAACGGCTCAGGTGCACTGGTTGTCATAATGATCCTACTCCTCCAAAACGGAGATTTGGAAACAAACCCTGGTCCTGTGGAGAGAGGTGGGTGGTTGTGTTTGGAATGTACCTGCACGAGTAGTAGTAGACATGCAGGGTGACAGCTATGTGGCCCAAAATTGCACAATAAAAATGGTTGGGCGATGCAGTGCCGAGGGTTCTGCACATTAGTGCTCTCGTTTCAGAGGTAGTTTGTACACATCGCTATGCAGCTGAATTGAAGAGATGTCCTTATTTCATTGTGTCCTTTTTGAGAGGGTCCATTCATTGTAGCTATGTACACTAATGTGTTTATAGCTAGTTGAAGTGCTTTAAATGGCTTGTACAGGAGTCAGAGCCTTTTGGTGTTGTAGGGCCTCCCACACAAGGGAAAGCTGTGTAGCACACAAGAGGTGGGCGGGGCTTGTGGGTAACCTAATGTAAACAAGGTGGTATGCCCCTGACATTACTTGGTCTGTTGTTTACACTGTGATCATTAGGCCTTGCTGTGTTGCTATATACGGTAGCTACATGTCAGGAAAAAGTTACATTCTACCGGTGTACAGACGCCCGTATGCCTACTCGTATTACAACCATGCATTTCTCGTGTTATGCCTGTACATTTCCCCATATGTGCCCCGTGCAAATGCCCTTAAGTGCCGCGTACATTCTACAAAACACCCATTGATTAACTACGTACGGACAGCTTAGATGCCGCAGCCACAATACTTTCACACCAACATGTATTGTGGCTTCAGCTACCGTATGTACATTGTCACATATGTAAGAATGTTCCAGTCGTGTTTACCTGGATCTTGTGGGACTGCTGAGGGTGACAGGGTGAATTAGCTGGTCTGTTGTTTACATTGTGAACATTAGGCCTTGCTGTGTTGCTACACATTCACCTCCTGATTTGAACAGTTTCCCACTTCAAGGCAGTGTCATGTGCTGTTCTGTTGTGACTAGTCTCCTGTACATAGTTTCTTGTCAGTTCTCTCTCACTATGCCAGACAATACTTAGCTACTGAGTCTCCACTGAAAGTAGCTACAGCTTGTAAAATTGCTACAGTGTATACAGCATATTCCTGTGATATTGTCGAATATAGGGAAAGGACTAGGGAAGTAATCAGATGCAGTGATGGGAAATTGGGGACACTGAAAGTAAACAAAGATAGCTAGTGTTATCATTTCCTGTCTCCATCGTGGTGTGACTGGATATAGTATTTAATGTGTCATAGTAGCTAATGACTAGTGTTTTACTAACTGTACGTACCATCATCACCTAACATATCCTGCCATCCTGTATTTCTTCAGGTGTTCACACCCTCCTCAACATCAGCTCCAAACCAGCACTGGCTGAGCTGGATGAGTTTAAAGTACAATCCATCACTGATAAGTGGGAACAAGTGTTGTTTCACCTCGGAGTAGAATCCTTTGTAATTAACACATTGAAAAGGGATAACCCTGGTCAATCTCAGGAGACAAGCCGAAGAGTCCTCAGCAGTTGGGTGAATGACAAACCTGGTACAGATGTGGCTGAGAGGACTTGGCGTTCTGTTTTAGAGGCACTGGAGACAAGTGGCCACAGACAGCTAGCAGATAAACTGAAGAGAGAGCAATTTGTTAAGAGTTCTGAAGGACTCATTTCAGAGCCCACCTCTCTACCAAGTGTGTGTACAACTGCATTGTACAGGGGTTGTAATTGATACCACATACTGCCGTAATCGTCCACTGTTCAAGCAAAGCACTATATATATAAGCCGTTGACATTTACCTTAGCTGAGGGGAGCTGGTGGGTACTTTGTGTACAGTCTGTTCCATCATTGTACCTTTAAATAGACCTGGTCTCTATTTGACTCTCTCTGTCATGCAGGTGTATCGGGAGGTGGGAGGAGACAGGAATACTTCCGTCCTTCCACTGCTACTGACCCACGTTTCAGGGGACACCCCCCATGGAGCATGGGATGTGGTATGCTGTTTTTTAATGTGCCGTGTTAGTTGAAGTCGGCTAGGAATGTACTGTGTGGATTTTTGTGGGTAACCACCTGCTGACCAGCATCTACTTGTAGTTGTTCCACACCCTATGCTTTGGAGTCTCTTCCTTAGTGTCTGAGATTCAGTTCTTCTGATGCACTACTGGTAGGCTAGTTTGAGTTCACAAACAAAGATATTGTCTGTAGTACATGTCTAGGGAGCTAAGTGAGCTTCGGTATATGATGATCCACTATTGGACTGTGATCATCGAATGTCGATAGCTACATTGCCAGTTAGAATGTGTGGAATAGCTGGCTACGTAAGGATTGACTGCACCCAGGTCCTATGGACACAGTTGTACGTGGTTTGTGCCCAAGAAGCAGCTGTTGTATCTATTGTGTATGCTTCAGTGCAAGTGCCTACAAGTACTGTAGCTACTCTCTGTGACTATCTACGTATGATTGTGTGTAGCTAGGTAGACCCTTTAATCTTACTCGCTGTGCTGCGGTAGCTAATATAATGACAGCACAATCTGGGGCACAATGGCTGTCCATCAAGCCAGTGTGCTCCGTCTAATACTGTGCCCTCTAAGACAGGTCCCATCAGTGAGACATCCCCTCTCATCAGTGCCTTGTATATATGTAGCTAGGAGGTGGTTCACTGTAGACTGTGCCAGTGAAGGCATAACGCACAGTTGAAGTGATGGAGGTGAATGCATGCTATTCATCTCAACTCGTTGTCCCTCTCCTTTGTTTCTACGTAGGTGACATGCCTATTTCAAATGAGCAGTGGTGTGTGGTTGTAGGATTGTGGGTTACCCACATTCAGCAGACTCTCATCATCAGGAGAGGAGTGAAGAGGTCACCGTCCAGTCAGGAGGGGGCACCTTGTCCACTCGGCCAGCCACACAGTGGAGAGAAATACTTGTTGAATAAGAAGGGGCAAAAGAAAGCCAAAAATGACCTTTTTGGTGACTCAGCTATCACAACTGATGAACTCTGGGATGGCTTGATTGCTCTTGCCACGATTGTGAGCTGCTTAGCAAGAGATAGGTGTAAAGACGGCTCATACAGGAATCCTGTAGGCTCATTGCTGGAGGTGTTAGGGTGTAACGGCTTAGGTGCACTGGTTGTCATAGCATTTCTCCTCCTTCGAAATGGTGATGTGGAAACAAACCCCAATCCTGTGGAGAGAGGTGGGTGGTTGTGCTTGGTGAACAATGTACATTAGTCATACACCTATTGCACAGTAGTACAGGTCATGTTAGCAGTCACTAACACACTGGTTAGGGAACTGTCTTAATTGACTGAAAGCTTGGACAAGTCCAGCTGCTTGTCAGTGTGCATACCAAGGAGTGGAGCTTATGGGGCGTCTGAGGGTAGCTAGGTGATGGGTGGGGTTTGAAGCACTGTGTTTGTAGGGTGAACACATTGTCAGATGTTTTTCTGTGAACTCTCTCTTACAGTACTTTAGGAACTCTCTAATTTTGACACATGTAGGACTGTTTTGGATAGGTATAAATGTCCTCATTAGAGAGGTGTCCTTATTTCAGAGGTAGTTTTATACACATCTCTCCGTACCTGAGACATTAGGCACTATCTTCATTAGAGAGGTGTCCTCATTTCATTGTGGTCTTTTTGAGAGGGTTCATTCATTGTAGCTATTACACTACTGTGTTTATCTAATTGAAGTGCTTTAAACCACCAAGTGGTTTGTACAAGATTCAGAGCCTTCAGCATTTGGTGTGGCCCTTGTTGTAGAGGCTTACACACAAGGGGAGGCTGTGTAACACACAGGAAGTGGGCGGGGCTTGTGGGTAACCTAATGTCAACAAGGTGGCATGCCCCTGTCATTACTTGCTCTGTTTGCATTGTGATCATTAAAGTGCCAATGAAGCAAATTTTTTTAATTTCATTTTTAAGTAGTACAAACCTTCCTAAGACAAACTGCCTATCCTTTGTGTTGACAAAAATAGCTCCTTCATTTTTGACAATTTACGCTTGCTACCCAGCACCATAAACTGGCGACCATTCTTGCGCAATAATCATGACGTCAGAAAACGTCATTGGGTTTGCAAATGAAAACTTTTTACATTGCCAAGACATGGCTAAAAAAGTTGTCAAGCACGGTGGAAGGTACTGCGTAGACGATGGGCCGAATAAAGTTAGCTGCAAGAACACCAACTATACCCCTGACATTTACTGTGAGCCCAACTTAAAAATGGCGGCTACGTACAAGCCCCGTACTCTTGCTTTTCTGTGGCTTTCCTGGCTTTCCTCACGCAAAATGTTGACATTGGGTGTTGCATTCCATGGTGCTGTTTCTTAGAAAGGCTATGGGATGTTCGTGGCCCAGCTCTAGATTCTATGCAAGCATGTGCAGCCGAAGAAGACGAGAACGGTAAGCGAACGCTTGTATTTTACTTGCTGGCACTTCTGCGACCCAGAAAACAACCTAGGAGCCGCTCTAGCTGCTGGACTATTTGTTCAACAGCTGACTGCATTCGTTCTTGTCGCTACGTGGTACGTGGTAGCTTTCTGGTCACACACCAAAATGGTGCGTAACTTTGCAAAACATTCGGCGCTTGATTGTACGGCGCGAAAAACGACCAGTAGAGATGGCGAGAGTCCGAAATGATGGCCAAATGACTACTAGGTGTGCTGTGAAAAGTTCGTACCATTCCTCCGTTCTTGGCAGCCAAACGAAGGGAAAGTTCGTCTTGACGCAAATCCGCGTCATTGGGCCTTAAGCGCATACAAATATTTGACGCAAATTTTGCGTCTTTGGGCCCTAATGGGTTAAAATGGAAAATAGATCATGACTGTGCATGCACATAAAGGTCAGTCCAGGAGGACATCTTCGCACTTGGTAGAGAAAGCCCGGAAATGTTTTGTCTCGCGGATGTTAGCAGGGAGTGATCTCCATGTAGAGGCGCCAGCAAAACTGAATGACCTTTGACCAAAAGATGACCTTGTGAGCGGGAGGTTGAGTTGACAAGAAGAGTACCACCGAGTGTGATGAGAGGAGTTTGGACCAGAGAAGAGCTGAAATAGGTAGGACGGACAATGGGAAGAGAGGCACTTGAAGACAGTCTGGGAAAGATGAAGCTTCCTTCTGGAGGACAGTGTTGATAGACCAAGATCATGGCAAGCAGCAGAAGCAGAAGAGTGTTTACATCTACGAAGAACAGTACAGCAAGCAAAGTTCAACAATGGCTCAGCTATCAGCTAAGCAAGCTATCTTTGGGAGATGAAGCAGCCGATAAAACGCCAATAAAACGCCTCGTACTCTTCTGAAGCAGGGATCCGTGCCGAACGTCGACACAGTAGCTCCACGGACAGAAGGCGAGCTATCTTATATGGATCGTGACCGGAGAGGAGAACGAAGACACACAAAGCAGGTGAGACACAGTGGCAGCCTCTCCCACATGTAATAATGACACAGTGATGTCTCGGCTCTTTCATATCTGTCCTGCAGGATTCCCGGAGAGAGCCCATCTGCGTCGAGTTCGTCTGTGTTTTCCGTGGTAACTTCCCCGGCCAATAGTTTGTCTTGATAGGGTCTAACGAGCGAGGAGTACTCGGCAAGATCTTCTTCAGACAACTCTCCATCGGATGTATATAACAGAGGAAGAGGAGGAAACAACACTTTCTTCAGCCATATAGAGCCCAGAATCCTACGTTGCCTATGCTTCAGCATAGCTACACCCTTTAGCAGTTTGCACACCCAGTAGCGTCACTAAATGGAGGCCTACGAAGCCGAAACACTCTACAGTTCGTTGTGATGGGTTATGCTATGTACCTGCCCAATATCAAGTCACGTCGAGGATCTACGATAGAACAATGATGCAATGAACTTCTATGATAATACATTGTAAATATACACACCGGGGACCTTTGCAAACCCAGTGACGTCACGGGGGTGTGGCACTGTTGCCAGTTTTTGGTGCTGGGTAGCAAGCATAAATCGTCAAGAATGGTATGAAGGAGCCATTTTCGTCAACACAAAGGATAGGCAGCTTCTCTTAGGAAGATTCGTACTACTTAAAAATGAAATAAAAATTTCGCTTCAGTGGCACTTTAAGCCTTGCTGTGTTGCTTTAGTCTTGTACCCAGACCCATGTGCCCGCTGCAAAATTTGGGTCTGGTAACAATGATTCCTTTCGCTTGACCTTATGATGCAATATTACCTGATGATGTCTGCATACGTAACAACTAATAAAGTATGAGCACCACTGTAGGCAGCCTAATCTCACCACAACAAGTCGAAGACAAACTGTAAAGCAGCATAGCTTCCAACGTAACCAAAGGATTTGCCACTGTCAGTCGTCAACACAATGAAGGTTTCACTCCAAGTTTGAGTTCTCGCATAGTGACTAACTGAGTAATCGACACTCGATCTACTACAGTCCAGCTTCCTGGCCTTCCTGTTGCACTTAGCTCCTTCAGCTACTCATACATCACAGTGTTGTCACCAAATTACGGCTTCTAGCTGTGATGTGATTGGCAGTCCAGCATTCCAGACGAAAATGTCATTGGGCTAAGGAGGATGTGGTGTTGCCACTAGACCCACCTTTGCAGTGGGCACACATGGGTCTTGCCATGAGACAAATGTTGCTTATGCAACCACGTTCTGCTTTGAACACCTTCACACTTCAAAGTAGTGTGTCATGTGCTGTTCTGTTGTGACTAGTCTCCTGTACATAGTTTCTTGTCAGTTCTCTCACTATGCCAAATGTTTCTGAGTCTCCACTGAAAGTACACTAGCTTGTGAAGTACAGTGCATAGCTACAGCGTGTTCATGTGTGAATGGGGTATTGTGAATATGAGAACTGGAGCTCTGAAAGTAATCTAATTATTGCTCTCTGTAATTGCCACCACCACATGGTGTGACTGGGCCAAGTATCAGTTGATGGTCCCTGCATTACCTAAATGTACTATCTTGTATACACTGTATCCTGCCATCCTGCATGTCCGTGCCTCAGGTGTTCACGTTCTCCTCGACATCAGCTCCAAGCCCACAGTGGCTGAGCTGGATGAGTTCATAGTGCGATCCATCACTGATGGATGGGAACAAGTGGTGCTTCACCTTGGGGTGGAGTCCTTTGTGATAGACAGAGTGAAAGGAGCTAACCCTGGCCAGTTTACATGAGTCAAGCATTTATTGCACAGTAGTACAGGTCATGTTAGCAGTCATTGACACACTGGTTGGGTCACTGTCTTAATTGACTTAAAGCTTGGACAAGTCCAGCTGCTTGTCAGTGTGCATACCAAGGAGTGGAGCTTATGGGGCGTCTGAGGGTGACAGGATGAAGGATGGGGTTTGCAATGCTGTGTTTGTAGGGCGAATTTCTCAGATGTGTGAACACTCTCGTACATTAGAACATCTTTGTTTTCAGTTCATCTGGGAACAGGCTCAAGTATCCTCATTAGAGAGGTGTCCTTATTTCAGAGGTAGTTTTGTACACATCTCTATGTAGCTGAGACAGTAGGCACTGTCCTCATTAGAGAGGTGTCCTTATTTCAGAGGCAGTCACTAACACACTGGTTGGGTCACTGTCTTAATTGACTGAAAGCTTGGACAAGTCCAGCTGTTTGTCAGTGTGCATACCAAGGAGTGGGTCTTGATGGGCTGCTGAGGGTGACAAGGTGAAGGATGGGGGTTTTTCACGCTGTGTTTGTAGGGTGAACATCTTCTCAAAGGTCTTGTGTGAACACTACATTATCATCTCTCTATTCTCTAAACACACGGGACTGTTTTGGACAGGTCCAAATGTCCTGATTAGAGAGGTGTCTTTATTTCACAGGTAGTTTTGTATCTCTATTCACTGGAACTGTAGGCACTGTCCTCATTAGAGAGGTGTCATTATGCCATTGTGTCCTTTATGAGAGGCTCCATTTACATATATTAGCTTCGTAATAGCTTAAGTAATTTAAATCAGCACTGTACATTGCTGTATCTAGCTAGTTGAATTGCTTTAAGCCGTTAGATAACTTGTTCAGAATTTCAAGCCTTCAGGTGTGGCCCTTGTTGTAGGCTTGTGTAAAGACTCCAACACAACAGAAGGCTGTGTATATAGCACACAGGAGGTGGGCGGGAGTTGTGGGCAACCTAATGTAAACAAGGTGGTATGCCCCTATCATTACGTAGTAGTTTCTTGTCAGTTCTCTCACTATGCCAGAGGATGAGTCTGAAAGTAGCTACAGCTTGTGAAATAGCTACTGTACATGCAGCACAATCGTGTGTGGTATTGTAAAATATGGGGAAGGGACTAGGGAAGTAATCAGATGCAGTGATGGGAAATCGGGGACACTGAAAGTAAACAAAAATAGCTAGGCTGTCACTACCTGTAACCAGCATGTGATGCAGCTAGACATAGTATCTTATGCGTCATATTAATGATGGAGTTTTACTAACTGTATGTACCATCGTCACCAAACATATCCTGCCATCCTGTGTTTCCTCAGGTGCTCACACTCTCCTCAACATCAGCTCAAAGCTTACGCTGGCTGAGCTGAATGAGTTCATAGTACGATCCAATACTGATGGATGGAAACAAGGGATGTTTCACCTTCAGGCGGAGTCCTTCATGATAGACATATTGAAAGGGGATAACCCTGGTCAACTTGAGGAGGCAAGCCAAATAGTCCTCTGCAATCGGCTGAACGCCAAACCTGGTACAGGAGTGACTGAGAGGACTTGGCGTTCTGTATTAAAGGCCCTGGAGAGAAGCCAGCACAAATGGCTAGCAGATAAACTGAAGAGAGAGCAATTTGGTGAGAGTTCTGAAGAACCAGATTCAGAGCTTACCACTGCAGGTGTGTGTGCAGCTGAGTTGTGGAGGGATTGCACTTGTTACAGACTGGAATGTTGCTGCCTTACTCTCCTTGAGAGAGAGCCCTAAGCTCAATGTATTAGTGAATACAGTTTCATTTATGAGCTGTCATAGTATTGATGAGTGGACGTCACTGGTCCCTTCTTTCACTAGCTGTACCATTGTCACATACTTTTTACTCTATCCTGACATCCTGTCCTTCCTCAGGTGCTCATACTCTCCTTGACATCAGCTCCAAGCCCACACTGTCTGAGCTGGATGAGTTCATAGTACGATCCATTGCTGATGGATGGGAGCAAGTGGTGCTTCACCTTCAAAATGACTTCTTTGGTGACCCAGCTATCACAACTGATGAATTTTATGATTACTTGATTGCTACTGCCTCGATTGTGAGTGGCCTGGGAAGAAATCATTGGAAAGACGGCTCATACAGGAATCCTGTAGGCCCATTGCTGGAGGTGTTAGGAGGCAACGGCTTAGGTGCACTGGTTGTCATAGCAATCCTCCTCCTCCGAAGTGGTGATGTGGAAACAAACCCTGGACCTGTGGAGAGAGGTGGGTGGTTGTGTTTAGTGAACAGTTTACATGAGTCCTACACTTATTGCACAGTAGTACAGAAGTAGTCAGCAGTCACTGACACACTGGTTGGGTCGCTGTCTTAATTAAATGAAACTTGGACTAGGCTAGCTGTTTATCAGTGCATGTACCAAGTTTGGAGCTTGTGCATGAGATTGCTGAAGATAACTAGGTGAAGGATGGGGTTTGAAACACTGTTTTTGTAGGATTAGGACATGTTCTTAGATACCATATGGCCGGAAATTTTAGCGGGGAATTTATTTTGGCGGATTGGCAGTTTTGAGAGCAATCCACCAATATTTCTCCTGCCAAAATTTGTGCAATCATTTAGTTTTCTCACTTAACAAGCCTGGTTGCGCCAGGCCTATAGATTAATTGTCAACATGGAGTTCACAACTGACAGCAGCGCAAGGACACCACGTTTCCAAAGAGTTTTGCACACCGGAGGTGGAAGAAGAGCACAAGGAAACCAAAGGCAATTCGAACGGCGTCGCATATGCAGTTGCTGTGAAGACTGACGTTGAGATCATTGTCGGAAACTTACTGCGGCAGATTTTGGCAGCCTGTTCTCTGTTTCTGCGTTGGAGCGGTACAATTGTGTATGAGGTCACAGGCTTGGGGAGAACGTCAGCAGAACTGCCAAAAGGAGGTTTAATAGCCTTTTACGTTGCAGCATCCCGGGAAAAGCTGAGGATTGGAATGAAAATAATCCGATTGTGGTCAAACAGCAGCACTTGTACTCCTCAGAGACTCTTCAGCAATCTAACTCTGTTCGTCCGTATTAGTCATTTTGCTAGGAATATTATGGCACAAGCTTTGCCAAACTGCCAAAGTAAATTCAGCCAAATACAGAAATTTCAGCAATCCGCCAAAATACGTTTCTGCCTAAATTTGCGGCCATATGGTATTAATTCTTGTGTCAATACTCTCATACATTAGCACCTCTCTATTCTTGACACACTTAGAACTGTTTTGGACAGGTCCAAATGTCCTGATTATAGAGGTGTCCTTATTCCATAGGTAGTTTTGCACATGTCTATAAGTAGCTGAGACAGTAGGCACTGTCCTCACTGCAGAGGTGTCCTTATTTCATTGTGCCCTCTTTGACAGGGTCCATTCATTGTAGCTAGTTGAAGTGCTTTAAACCATTAAGTGGCTGCAAGAATTATATAGAGCCTTCAGCATTTGGTGTGGTCCTTGTTGTAGGCTTGTTGTAGGTACTCCCACACAAGAGGGCTGTGTAGCACACAGGAGGTGGAGCGGCTTGTGGGTAACCTAATGTAAACAAGGTGGTATGCCCCCCTCATTAATGTCTTGGTCTGTTGTTTACATTGTGATTATTAAATTAAGCCTTGTTTTGTGTTGCTTTAGTCTTGTGCCCAGACCCACATACCCACCGCAAAATGTTGGTCTGATAACTATGCTACATTCCACCCTACCCTGTCATTCAGTATTACTTGACGACGTCTGCATGACACAACAACTAATAAACTACAAGCACCACCATAGGCAGTCTATTCTTACCTCAGCAGAATGCAGAAGTTACAGCATAGCTTTGCCAAAGGATTTGCCACTTTCAGTTGTCAACACAAAGAACGCATCGCTCCAAGTACAGGTCATCACATGATGACTAACTGAAGGGATCGCTGCTCGATCTACTACAATCCAGCTTCCTAGCTTTCCCGTGCATTACTGCTAACTTCATTCAGTGCCATTTGGAGTATGTTGGAAATGAAACTGGCTGAGTTTGTATACAGAACTGAAAGCTGGTCGTAGGAAATATGGGTTGTTTCTTGGAGGAAGATACTCAATATTTGATTGCTACTCCAGATAGTGCCTGCATTGTAGCAGTCTTTCACTAACAAAGCTCTATATTTTGTTAGCCTGGTAAAACAAGTGGTATCTACAGTCACACATAGTCTGTCTAGGGGGCAGATAGGGAACCCTAACCCTAACCCTGCATGATAGTGTGTACTATGTGCATATGCCGAGCTATTGGTTAGGGCAGGACTTTACGCATGGTGTATAGACCTGTTAGTATCACTATACATGCAGACACACCCCAGGTTAGGTCATGGTTAACTAGACAGGCAGTTATGTACGTAGTCTGTTTCCCTTCCTATGCCCACTGTCATAGGTGGTGACACAGGTCCAATGAGTTCCTGGAACAATGATGCATTACTATTCTTAAGAGAAAAGCTGAAATGTCATGTTTCAATGAACACAGGCCTCAGTGATAAACTAGAGAAGGCAGCGGGTGGGTTTTTGAGCCAATATGAGGCAATCACAATAAGAGAGTTACCTAGCAGTATTGCCCAGGTGGACAGAGTCATTGAGACTCTGCGAGGAAAAGGAAACAAAGACTTTCAGACATTCTGCACAATGCTGTGCAATAGCAACCAAGTGGTCTGGGCAAATGAACTGGAGAGGGTGGCTGAGCTGTACAGGAGAGGTGAAGGAAATATTCTTGTAGGAGGTGCATACACTGTGTTACCTATGTCGTGTTCACTTCTCTTGCCCATCCATTCAGTGCTTAAAATTTCTGTGATCAATACTTACAACGTCCAGGCGACACATTTATGCTGATTTGGTTGGGTGTGGGTTATTGAAGTAAAATGTAATTTTATCTCTAAGTCTTCATTATTTTTGTCAATATCATGGGATAGTTGGGATGATTACAATATACATGCTAATTTCCATACAGTTATTTCAACCTTCCAAAATTTATTAAAGTTAATGTATTAATTTTGCCAAATTGAATACTGACTACTATATATCAGTTTACGGTATAAGGCCTCACCTCTTAAGATGTATACTCCTATATTGGATAACTACCTCAGCTACTGAAGCTACCAGCTGAATACTTTAGCATTTCACCACTACCATTGTTCATGTGGACAGTATTTAGTCTGGTCACATACACTAAACTCTGACTTACGCCGCAAAAAAACGATTATGTAGGACTACATAGCCTTGAGCTGAAGCAATTGCACAAGCCTTTTATAGCTGAAAGGGGGTCTGGTCTATGGCAGATAAGGGCTACAATACGACTAGGCTCAGTTTAAGGAAGTAGGTACAGCTAAAAACTTTCTTTAGGGTACATTTCTCTTGCCTATGTACTCTCAAAACATTAATCTACCAATGACGATTGTTACCAATGTGATAAAAAGCTAGGTAAATTTCCCATAATTTGGTGTTACATTATTTAATCAGTGATTCCCTTATTGAGTGAAAGTGAAAGATTTTCACCTTAATTGAAGTCAAGCAACTGCAGGAAAATTCAATCTTCTTCTACCCCCAAAGGCTGACATGGACCAAACCTGGAATATACAATCTAAAGACATGTGTGCACAAACCTATGGCAACGGTTTACTAGTTTCTATCTCATAGATCTATTCTCTATCCCTTTTTAACTTACAAAATTTGCAGTAACTCATTCACAGAAATGATTTTCTGTTATCGCTGCCATAGTAATCTGCCCAAAATGATGCTCTACATGATGAAGCAAATTGCATTTGGATCAGTTGTAACGCTTCAGACTAGATAGCTCTGCAACACCTTTAGCACGCACAGTGGTATGCCAGAGCAGGCGCCATTGGAACATTTCATACTCGCTACCTAACTCAACGCTAGGAACAACCTTTATAACGCAGAATCCAGTACATTTCAGGCTTTGCAAGTAGAATGTTTGCCCACAAGAGACCAAAGTCTGCAGTACTTCCCTCACTGTTGATTTAGAGGGCCAAATAGTTGTGGTTTCAGACCTCATTTCATACCTGTCATGATCACCTTCTGCACCTGTTTCAACATTTCTGCTGCAAACAGTCAGCAATTACAATTCAGATCGTTAACATGACATACCGTATCCGCTCTAAAAATTCGTCATTCTAATTTTCGTCAGGGGAAAAAAATATCCTCAAGTGTACTCTAATCGTGACGAATTTCCTGTCTCTCTAATTTTCGCGATTGGCCTCTAATTTTCGACATGAGCAGGAAGCGTTCTAAATATTCGTTGGAAATGCCTGCAATATGGCTGCAGTGGCCAAGGAACAAACCCTAGGAGCAAAGCCAACAACGCTCGCTGTTGTCTTTGTCAATCTGGCATTGTTCCATTTGTCAATAAGCCTTCTCGACGCTGTGAACGTCGTTCATTTTCCTTCTGGTGCAACAATGGAGTTCAGTAATCGCGAATTGTCTCCAGACCCTTCTTGTTCGGACCGTAGCCTCGCACTGCTGTTCACCCTGTCAACGTGAATGCGGCCATTTCAGCAAGAAACGCCTGTACTGAAAAGCTCTCTAATGTTTCGTCCGAAAACTCTAAAAACTCGTCACTGTCGACGGTCTTCTCCATTCCAGCTTTAATTGCCTCAAAAGACGAAATTTTTGCTGCACCAGGGGTGACGAATTTCTAGAGCGGATACGGTAAATCACTGAATTTTCATCAATTTCTTAAAATAGCTTGTAACAGCGTGTAAGTAAAAACTTGGAACTTTGAATTAAGATTTCTGATGATGAAGAGCTCAACCACTAAAAATGAGGCAAACAAAATTGGTTACTTCACCTACTACCTTAATAGGCTTGCATTGGGATGGATTTGCCGCTTTACAGTAACACTCAAGTGACAGAGTGGCACAGCAGCTAAAATAGACAGCCCATTCTCCACCTCGCTGGAATGGGGCACGAGCCACCTACTATTTGCTGCCTGTATATGTGGGAGGGCAGTTAGTTTATGGGTCGACTCACAAGCTTTGCTTGGTGCAGTGGAGTTGTTCCCAGCATCATTGCTCCAAGTGAGTAGTTCCATGTGAAATAGAAGCAGCAACAATGTGACTCTTGAGGAGTAGTGACAATAGGTTACGAAAGAACGAGGAGTACTAGCAGCGTATGGAACATGTAGCAACACTGGAATGAGCACAATAGGACAGCACACCAGGGACAACACGAATTGTAGTCAAATGATTATCTCGCCAACAAGCATCCGTACATCATTGTTTTATTCAGCGCTGAATCATCCTTGGTCTTTTTGTGAAAGTCACAGAATCATTCTGGAATGTTCATCTGTTTCATCTAAACGGTACAATGTTCGGTAATACGGAAAAGGTTGTTCTGTTCTGTACCGGTTTTCTAAAATTTAAACATTCACATAATATTGTCATTTACCATAACTTTGTAATAAATTTGTGATATCATTACTTGTTGAGTTGATTATATACTTGTCTCTCTATCAACCATTGCACTCTGCATGCAGTTGAGGAAGGCGGGGAAGGAGGAGAAAGAGAGCAGGCAGACTCCTTTTCCAGTTGCCTTCGGGAATTCTACATGAATATGAAGGTTGTCGAGGATGAGTGGCTTCCTGCCGATCAGTCTTTACCATTCATTAACTTGGCCCTTGCCCATTTCCGTTTAAGTGCTCAGTGTGACCAGGAAATGTTTGTCTTAACTGTGTGGGAAGGTGCCGATAATGTGTACACTTACCAGACTGGTAAAGTAGAGCGTGAAGCAATCCCAGGGCTAGTAAAGAAGCATAAACTTGTAATCATTAGCGGTGCTCCTGGTGTAGGTAAAAGTACATTGGCTCGGAAAATATGCCAAGATGTCTGTCAACCCCCCAAATGCCATGGTTACATTTTGGTTATCTTAGTTGAATTGCGAGACTTGTTCCACTTTAGGAATGACTTCAAATTTGTGGACATTCTGCAGCTGTTCCAAGGAATGATGACACAAGATGTGTCACTACAGAAGTTGTCTGAGGTAATATCTAGGAATCTAGGAAGAGGCGTGCTCTTCATCCTGGATGGGTTTGATGAACTGCCCCCTCACCTTCGACAGTCTAACTTCCTTGTGAATCTTCTATCACACAACCGTGATTCCCTTCTACGACACTGCGATGTTATTCTAACATCCCACTCCATTGTAGCAAGCGAGATCTACCACCAAATGCAGAGGTCTCGTAGTCAAGTTAGTCTAGCTAATATTGAGGTGCTTGGTTTCACTCAAGACCGGATTAAGATTTATGCAAAGCAATATTTCACTGATCAAGGGAGACCAGACCTGCTTGACACCTTTGTCAGGAAGATTGGTGCTTTTCCACAGATTAGAGGCCTCTGTTCAATCCCTGTTAACCTGTCCATTATTTGTCAAGTGTTTCTATTTATAGAGGACCTTCCACCAACTTTGACTCAAATCTACGATGACTACCTCTGTGTGAAAGTACTGAAGTACAGCGAAGACTTGCATGAACTGAATTCCATCCTGGATCTTCCGAAAGACCATGATATTTATAAACTCGGAGAAATTGCCTATAACTGCATTGAAAAGAAAAAAGTAGTGCTTGATTCATCTGATCTCCAGGGACTTGGTGAGAGCTTCTCGGATCGTATGAGACTGTGCGGTGTTATAACAGCTAGGCCCATCCGATGCAATCCGAAGTCCAAGAAGGGTGCCATTGATAGCTTCTTCTTCATCCACATAACAGTACAGGAATTCCTTGCTGCTGTTTATGTGTCTCTCCTGACTGCTGACAGGCAATGTGCAATCTGGACCAGGTATCTTGGTAAGCCCCACATGGCACAGGTGTGGCGCTTTTACTGTGGGTTGACTAAATTACAGCACTTTGACTGCCTTCAAATTGAAATAGATTCATATCCTGTAGAGTTTCAGATGCAGTATCTTTTTGAGACGCAAGATATTTCATTGGTTCGCCGCCTGATGCCACGCATTGTAGGAGAAAATGTGACAGTGGAGCCTGAGACGGCTTATAACACCACAGCATATGGCTATTGTCTCTCTGTACTCCCTTCATTGAAATGCCTCACCATTAAGAAAGGTACAAGTTCTGCAGAAATTAATCACTTGCTGGAGCCAGTCTTTGCCAGTGGAACACTGCAGACATTGCACCAAACAGATGAGGGTGAGGAGTATAATTTCATCAGATTATAATGTTCTGCTTGGATACCAATTTAGATAAGTTTCAATAATTTTATGGCTTTTAATTTAAACTTGTATATCATACTAATATGTTTACAAAGCATTGCCTCACTGATGTGTTATATGAGCTCTAATTTTCCATGTCGTCTATTTACCTTTCATGTGCATAACTGCTGCCCTGTATACATTTGCAGGCTACAGATGTATAGTATTTCATTGCTTGACTGTTTGTCGTAGTGCAGGATAGATTCTCACCTTTCATATCTCCATGTATTGAACTAACCATATGTTGTGCCGTGTAACTAGAGACTGACTGGAGAGAACTAGAACTTGCCTTGAGCAGACTTGTGTCACTGGAGAGGGAAGCTTCTATAAGCAACAGTCAGAAAGGTGTGTATTTTCCATTCTGTGTGTGTAGAGAGTGCATGAATGTATGACTCTTGGAGGGATAGAGTTTAAGTAATAGTTAAATGCTGACCAAGAGGTGTCTCTGAGATTTAGAGCACGAGACACGTGGCCGTGAAGTGCCCCAGTGCCGAGTGGTCTAAATCTTCAGAGACACCGATTGGTCAGCATTTAAGTGTTATAGATCCCAACGATTGGGCAAAGAGCGGCAGTGAATCAGTTTAACTACTCGAACTTGCGTCATCACGCATCTTCCGGAAGTAGTTAGCAATTTCTGACAATGGCCGAGAAAACGTCATTTGGTTATTGGGTTTGTCATCTTGCAGCAGACGTTCCTAAAGGTCGGCAGTGGATGCGGCGCATAAGCTAAACGTAAGCTTACTCACTGTCAGCCCCGTCAGCCACAGCGTTTCCCAGAGCGGTGTCCTAAGCCTGTTCCCAGCTCGTAAGCAGATCCTTTCTCGGCTCTGGTTCGTAGGCTGCTGCATGCCGAATTGTTGCATTACCCTGTTTGTCGACGAAACAAGTAAGCCGAGCGACCTGTGCATCGTATGTTGTGGAGTTATCACAGCTGCAGTTTCTCTGCTATTGACCACCGGCCCAAGCCACACCCATGCTCTAAATTGCTATTTAGAGCATAGGTGCGAACGCCGCGCATGCCACACCCATGCTCTAAATCGCTATTTAGAGCATAGGCGCGAACGCCGCGAGTCGAATTAGAACACGGCTAGACGAAATAGACAACAGCGCAAAACAACACCCAGGTGTCTACGACGTTTAGAAATATCGTTTAGACGCACGTTACCATGGCAATGGGATCTATTAAGCAATAACTGCCTGTACACATGGAATGCGTGTAGAGGTGGACACATCCATAGTTGTATCAATGGTAGTACAGCTCCTTCAGCTGAGAGCTTGTGGGGTGCTCACATGAGTGGTAATCGTCATGTTTTAGCGAGATGTCGGTGTTGTACATGTTTACAGAAGCATGCACGATGAAATAGACTTGCAGATGGTGTTGGTGTTTAGAGCACTGACTGCATGAGTATCTGTGGTCGACACTGTGTACCACTTAACCACTGTTGTGGTATGATGGTGGGCAATGAATGTCATTATAAGTTGCAGAATGTGTCTGCCATGTTTAGAGTTTACTGAGTGCATGAAATGCTGTTATGATTGCCTTTCACAGATGGTGCCTTCAAAGGACACTTTGGCAAGGTGTACTTGAAGGAACCTCCCCTCAGCACAGTAGTGAAGTTGTTGTGTCTAGAACATGTGACTGACATTGAGTGTGAGGACATACAAGGATGTGAGGTAGGCATCAATGTGAGATGTTTAGATGATTCATGCATCCAAGCTTGAGCTCAACCGTACATGTGTAAGGCTGCCTTATATTTTGGGGGTAGTTTAATAGCAGATGTCCACAGATGTGTAGCTGTGCAGTAACCATGGGAACAACGTTTTCAGGCCCGAAGCATCAATAGAGCATAGTTTTCATGGTAGAAGAAGCTACATTCATTCTATATATAATATACTAGCAGGGCGCCCGCCTTTGGCAGGCTTCTGCTATGGTGAGTTGCACAACAGTGAGTTGGGCGCAGACTGATTAGAAGAATCTACGCTGTTAGCAATAGAGGGCAGCTGCTATCAAGTTTAAATTTGACAGCGAATCAAACCGCTCAATAACGGAAGTCTAGGAGTAATAATTCAATAAAATAGCCGTCAGCCGTGAACAAAAACCGGAAATGGAAGGATAGCTCTGACGGGCAATTTCAACCCATGGAGGACACTTCTGGAGCCCCCACTTCTGAGATTTAGGTGGCGCCCTGTGCAGTAGTTTTTGCCTGAATCGCGAACAAACAAACGAACAAACAAACAAACTGACCTATATATATATGTAGATATAGGAAGTTAGGTGAAACCTTTGTACCAGTTGTTCTTAGGTGCATGACAATGGATGGCTGGCAAACCTGCCCAGCACTGTGACACCATGCCATAGGGTCTACGAAAGTTTCAAGGTCCGTTCATGGCCTATGGCAGAGGAGGAGGCAGCGAACCAACACTTCCTGCGTCCAACAACAGTTTGCCACCAAAGTTCCTCAGAGACTGCTCGCTATGCCTCAGTGCATCTCCAGGGAAGAGGCATGAGGAAATGGGCTGCCCTTGCATGCTGCGTATCCAGTAGGGGAAAGTGCCTATATATCTCCTCCGGCATCTGCTGCTGGGTTGTGACCAAACTAACTTTTCTTATCATTCTTCATTAGGGAGGGATAGTTGAGCATTAAAGTAGTAATTTAATAGTAGCTCCAATCATGTCAGACATTGTTGTACCTTGCGGCAAGTGTTCGTAAACAGTTCATTTTGGATCAGCGCAAAGACGGTTCATCGCTAACCACGTGGAAGCCATCTTTAGTCATGGAAGTTGCCATTGGGAATTTGAGCAGACCCATTACCCCGCGTTTTCTCCCATGGCTAGGAGCAGACAACCGCCAAACTTTCCCAGAGCTATAACTGTGCCATAGGGTGCTCTGTACTGTTTGCACTCTCTGTTAGCCTACAGCTGAGGAGGGAGCGACGAAAGAGTTTGAGGCAAATTTTGTCCACCAACCTCCCATATACAGGAACGGCTGTCATCAAACTTTAACAGGGATGCCATCGACTTTGCAAGGCGAAGCTTAAGGCTTGCAGGAGCAGGCATATGAAGCCAAGCTCAGGGCTTGCCGAAAGCAGGCATTGCAACTAGTACCTCATATTTATGTGGTGTAGTGGTGCATGGTATATCCCTCAGTCTTTGACTTTGGGGAATATCCCTAATACATTCTCTCAACTGTGACATATTTATTGCATATGACAGCTTTGATAATGTCTACATATAGCAAATAGTAGCGACAGTGTCAAAGGGTGTTTGTCCCCATCCCACTGCATAATGGACTGTGGTGATGTCTTATTCTATAGGCAATAGACCATGAGGTTCTGGTGGAGATGGAAAAGTCACTCTCGGGAAACAAGACCATGAACAAGCTGATACTGAGTGATGGTGTTGCTGGTGTGATTCTACCCAAGCTGTTCTGTCATCACCTTCTCGTTGGAATCAGAAGAAACAAATCATTAACAGAAGTGGACCTGTCCTTTAACCCACAGTCCTGGTATTGTCCTGATGATGGTAAGTTGGTGTATGTTGATCACATATTGTATGACTCAGTTGAATGTAGTGTATGGTGTGTAACAATTAAGCAATAGCGAAGACGTCTATGTCAAGTTCAGTATGTATACATAGGTATTGTATTTACATGTTAAATACTACACCTGTTTCCCTATCCAGTGCCTGCAGGTGATCAAGGGAATGTACAACATCTTACTCTAGTATGGCTTCCAGTGAATGTCCTCACAAAGGTTTTGTCCTTCTATAGTGAAGTGAAAGAACTGAAGAGTCATTCCATTTGTCTCCCACTGGAGGTACAGTGTGTGCGCATGCACAGTATGGCGTAGGCATTAGAAAGGGTTAGTTCTCCAATTACCAGGTTGATCACAACAGGGTTTGGATCTTGCTGACATTTTGACAACAATTGATGAGATGCATGGCTATGAAATGAGTGCTCGCACTACTGTTTTTGCTTACACCCTGAAGAAGACCAGAGAATCTGGTCAAAACATTCAAACCCTGTTGTGATCAAGTTGGTAATTGAAAAACCAAACCATTTCTCTTGCCTAGGAATGACTGTACTAGCTGTTGCTCTGTATTAAGACATGTGTAGGGTCACCTCACATGTGGGGTAGTTCAGTAGCAGATGTATATGCAGATATGGAACAGCTTTAGATAATGGCCACTGACAGCAAACAGTTTACTCATATTCGTAGTAATAGTCACCTGAGAAGGTCAATGGGTTGCAGCCCCAAAGGGTTTGTAAGTGCATGAATGATGATTGCAGCAGAGTCGCTCCAGGAGACACTCACACCTACAACGCTGTTCAGTAATTATCAAGTAGAAGTAATACATCTTTCAAAGGTCAGTTCATCACAGTTGGCCACTGTACACTGTAGTGTCTCAGGAGTCTTAAGCTTAATACTTGCTTGTTCACTGTTCACTGGGTTCACGTCTGCAGTCCATTCTTGCTCCCCCCTACTGCTGCTCAGTGAAAGGGTGTTTCCAGGTTGCTGGTGTTGATCATGATAGCTAGTGCGTATATATGTAATATATAGTATGGTGAGTGTGCAACAGGAACGAACCTTCCACAGCAATATTGAGGCCAGACCTCTCCAGAGACGATGCAATTTACATTTGGTAAGCGCCTGCCTTACGTCACTGCTCCTGGTGGGAACGGGCTACAGCACCATTGCACTCAGTAGACACCTCCATGACGTCACAACAGGCTTCAGGGCTGACTAATGAGAATACTGCGTGCCTTTTGGCAGCACACTGACCAATGAGATGACAGGAAACCAAATTCAAAATAATGCACAGTCAGCAGTTTTGGTTGTGGTCGTGACAGGGTGCTGCACGATGGGTCTAGAAAACTCTTGTTTTGTGTAGGAAGAATGTCTTTAATGCGAAATCAGGACTAGAATGGCAATTTTAATCACATGTGGGAGCTTTTGATGATGTCCAGCTGGACTTACTTCTCGTCATCTGAAGAAGTTGCTCAATGGACCGTGTCTGCACGTCTTCCACGCCATAGTTTCATGCAACAGAGCCGGACACAGTGCTCGGTTCCTAAATGTCCTATTATGCATGTATTTTGGTATCTTGTCCAACTGACTTTCCTTCGTGCGGCGATTTTTTTGCAGTAGAGGCTTTTTTCTTGGAGTGTCAAGATCCTCCACAGTACTGATTGTCACGGCCACATCGCAGCAATGATATTCATGATCTTAGTTGTTGCTGTTAGGCGTGGGAACTGTACAATTGGAGGTGTGACATAGATGACCCAAAAGTGTGAACTAATCGCTATCCCTGCTAGACCGTCCCTTCCCTTCTGCGCACCTGCCACTTATTGGGACGGTCTAGCTAGCCAGACTAGTATGTACCCTGCATGCATATGCTTGTGTGTCAGAGTGTGCTGTGTGCCCAGGAGGGTACTTTCTACCATTGAGGCAGATATGGCCTTGTTGTCAGTGAGTCGGTTGGTGTGTGGCACTTGTCTCATATAGAGCAGAATATGTGGTAACATTGTCCTTGCTGACTCAGCACATTGTGAGCAATGGTGTTGGTGTGTCTGTAACATGTTCTAACTAGAGTTGCTTCTTCATGCAGGATGGAGTGAGAAAATTAGAGGAAATGCAGTTGGATGAGATTGAACAGACTCTGGCTGGAATGAGTAGACTGGAGAAATTGGTGCTGGGAATGCAGCCTAAGGTGAGTATGAGGTGGCCTTACACTTGAATGACTACTTGCCAAGTGATTGCAATGCCATGTAATTGCGATGTGTATGTCGAGTGTCAGTTACGTATAGCTAGTGTTTGTATGTGTATGTAAGTATAATGTGGCACTACTTCTGTCCCACTCCTTTGTGGGGAGAACCTGAGCTCCTCCCGCATGCCATGGTGACCATGGAAGTTGTACCATCTGACCAATACATCAACTAACCGACCACTGATTGTGTTGTGTGTGTGTGTGTGTGTGTGTGTGTGCGTGTGTGTGTGTGCGCACGCACGTACATGCATGCATGTGTGTTGTGTGTGTATGTTCACGTGTATGTGTTGGGGAGGGGAGGTGAAGGCAAGATGGCCAGGAAGGGAATGGGGAGGAGTGGAAATGAAGGGGACGGGAGGGCAGAGAAATATATGTACTTATAGTCATGGTGGTTTCTCCAAAGCACTAGCTATGTCAATTGATAAGTTTCATTGATCAACCTGGTTAGTGTTCTCGGACAAAACTGTGCACCAAAAGTGTGCACTGTGGTTGTGTGTGTGTGTGTGTGTGGATGAGAGTCGGAAGAAGAGGGAGGGATCGAAGTGGTAAGTGATGGAAATGGAGAGAGGGGCAGAGGAAGGCATTGTGCAGAGGGGGGCCAGACACTGGTACATATGTACACACAGTAGAGGGTTAGTGTAGTGTGTGTGCATTTACATATTTTGTATTAATTTGCTTTATGTTTTGTGTCCATTTACATTGGACTTACATGCTCCTCCCTTGATTGTTAGGTGTCAGACTCACTGATGGAGAGATTTGGCATGTCAGTATTGAAAGGTGTTACAAAGCAGCACAACATAACAGAGTTTGTACTGTACAAGTGGGGTGAGCAGGCCGACCCACTCATAGAAATGCTGTCAAGGCTACCACCTGATGAAAGAGACATATTCACTACAGGGAAGTACACTAATGAGTGTGGTCTAACCTACCCCTGCATCTGCCTCTCTCCATCAAGTGAGTACTGACAGTATTGTTGTCTGAATGGTACACAGTATTGATTTGGTATATATACACACCCTTCACACTAAGTACTGTAGGCACACCACAATACACTATGGCAGTGACTCTGACAGTGGGTCACTTTACTCTCATGTAAATCGCACCTTTGTCTAATAGCATTGTTTAATTGAGGGAGTTAGTGATTCTATCTGCATTGTACCTCTTACCTCCTTCACTTCCTCTCTCGTCTTCTCACTCTCCTTCTCTATATAGGAAGTGAAGGGGCTGAGGATAGTGATGGTGGTGGCAATAGTGTTAACACTGATAGCCCTCCTACTGCTTGTCATGATGATGATAACAGGTCTCCCCTCTCTCCATCAAGTGAGCACTTGGAGTATAGTGTATTGTAGTACCATAATCCGTCGGCATTTCCTTTGATGTGGTTAGGTGAATATGTGGCTAAGACACCTCATTAAGTATTCATGCAGCTGCAAATTCATTCTTTGCAGGTGTCTAACTAGTGACCCCTTCGTCATTACTTTCATTCAGAATCAAAATGTAAAGGCAGCAATGTAAGATAAACGCTCAAAAACAGCAGAAACGGTAGCAGCAACAAAAGAGAGAGGGTTAAAGGAAGCAGACAGGGTAGCATGAACAGCGAAGACGGTAGCGTCGATGAAAATGCCAGCAGCAACATTGCATATGGCATGTACCAGGATGGTAGTGTCAGCGGAGAAACCAGAAACTTATGATAATGAGGGTGCTCAAAGAAACAGCACCATACAAAGATGAGGTGGCAGTGCAGGATACCATGGTACTGATGATGCTCGAGGAAAACAATGGTAGCGACGACTGCATGAGGCAAACTAAAGTGCTCGTTAGTGACCACAACTCGCTCAAGCACTGCAACAATTTGCTAGAATGCTCTGCATGGCTCCTCCGTTCTGCCTGAACAGGAAAAATGTGTATGCGGTACGCAGTCTTGGTCTAGTCTGTGCTGCTGTCAGCTCCGCTGTGGATTTCTTCGTTCTTCATCTTAGTTGCTAAGGAAGTGAACTTGTTTTGAAGGACAGCAGCTGTTAAGGACCCTGAATTAGCGCAAATCAATTTCATATCGCTGCCGTTTTTGTCAAGTGAATTTCATTGGTTGCATTCAGGTACAAGCCAGTTATAGAATTCGAACTCAGGTTCATCGAATATACATGGCTTCGGCTTCACCCTCGATGTGTATATCCGATAAACCCTAATTCTCATTGTATAACCTATACGTAGACATAATTATGGTGATCAGGCTTGTATGTGCACTTTAAGGATAGCCATTTTGCAGGGATGATGTGTTCATGAGTGAACATGACTGTAATGTGTTATCTAGTGCACACTGCAATGTGCGAACTGTCTCACCATCACCATGCGCCGTGGAAACATGCATCCATGCACACTTACACATGCACAACACAGTGGTGTAAGCTGATGAATGACATTTCGTCTCCTCCCTCCACCTCTGAGAACAAGCCACTCCGCCTCCTCCTGTACAAGAACACCGATCCTCCCTCAGACACAGACTTTATCTGCCCCCCTCCCCTCCTTAGGAGCGCCCCACCCACTACCCCCTCCTTCCCTTACTGTTCTACACTCCGACTAGTCCTGATAGCAGCTATTGTACTACTGTTCTGTTTACCTATTTTGTATAGCTATAAGTTGTAGGCACAACATTGTGCATAGCATTGCATTTTAACATCAACTTTCACTGAATGTACAATTGAGATTAAAGTTTAATATTAAATTAGTAATGCTGGAATGGCAGTGATAATGATATCAATTCAATATGCTTAAATATTGTGCAATATGTACATAGCATGCATAGGCTATTAAGCACATAATGGAGAAGGGAGCCATTTTGTTTGGGATGTGCATAATATTATGTAGCATGTAATGTTTCATCTAGTCCATACAGCAATGTGTGGACTGTCTCACCGGAATATTCACCATGCATTGGACACACACTTTCACAAATTGCACTGCAGTTGTGCTATCAGTTGCCTGACGTCCACCTAACTACCCACACACCATCCTTGGCATGCCTTCTCTGCATCCCCTTCCCTCCACTCACTCCCTTACTGCCCTCTCCCATCTCACGTGCAGGACCTCCTGGTAGACATGGAGAAGACACCAGATCAACATGTAGGACTCACCTACCCAGCCGTATCCCCATTCGACATGGACCCCTCCAAATCAATAACTCCCTAGTTTTCTCCAGAAATGGACCCAGCCCACCCACGCACATTCGAAATTCCTCAAGACATGGGACCTTCCCACCTAGCCGTATCTCATTATCTACAAGATATGTCACTAAACAAACCAAACCGACCCAGCCCCTCCGGACCAAAGGACCAAACACCTAGGGTTGCTCACATTCTAACAGAGCCAGTCCACTTGACTGAGCTCAGTGACCAGCAGTACATGTAAATGTATATACACCAACCATCAGTACCGGCACCATGCAGCACTTGGATTTGCATAGTTATATATATTGTCATCCATCTACTGTACATGTACAACTCTACTGTATGTAGTATGCAAATGTTCAGCAGTTTGTAATAATTATATTATTTGTATTATACAATTGCACAGTTGATGTTCTATATTGTGCATGTCATCCTTTTAATGATTGATAATAATGATTATATTTTGTGATCATGATTACCTTAACAGGCAATTTCAATTTAATGTGCATGTGACCTGGACGAGAGCCACTACTTTGTCCCGTTGGCGGTCGAGACATCGGGAGTCCTAGGCCCGGAGGCTCTCCTATTTCTGTGGGACCTGGGACATCAGCTCAAGGAGGCAACAGGAGAGCCCAGATCCCATCAGTTTCTGCTGCAGCGATTGCCAATGGCAGTGCAGCGGGGAAATTAATGCCGCGGCGGTGCAGGGAACCCTGAAGGGATCCATGGACTCTGGGTGGGATGGGTATTGACTCTCCTTTGTTTATTTGTTTGTTTGTTTGTCTGTACGCTGTTATTTTACTTCAACAAATTAACTCATCACTTTTACAACGTACTCATTCGTTACGTATTAATATAAATGTGTGTTTGATGTATATATGTTTTGTGTTATTTCCTATAATTATGAACTATATGGAATACAAAAAAATGTGCATGACAGTATAATTAGTGTGATGTCACATCATGCACCCCTAGACATCTCCAGAGAAATTCTAACATTTTACATAGCTAAGCATGCAACGATACAGGTGCAACATTCACATGAAAGTGAGAGGACACATTGTACAGACATTGCAAGCTGCATTAAACTTGAATACTAAAATACACTGTATCCACTGTATGTACTGTTGCAGCATGTGACACTGTCAGGAGTAGCCTCATATCATGCACGTACATTGCTACCCTGAGGCAATGGTGACCCTGAGAGCAAACTTCACACTCGTTTCCTGCATTGAATACGAGAAAGGCAGGGGAATAAGCTGATAGTTATGATATCTACAGTAATAGTAATCTTGGAATTGAACCTTGGAAATTACTGGCAGTGTAATCAAGCGGGATAAGGAGGAAACATGAACAAACGTAGAAGGGGGGAACGTACTATTCTAACCTCCAACGTTTCTATTCATTATAAGTTACAGTGTGTGTGTAAATGTGGTATACACTGAGGAAGCAGGATCTTAATGGTACTTTTACGTACGTACGTACGGTAAGGTGCATAGAAAAGGCACTGGTAATTCCGTTCGTCGTTTTTCCATAATCCGTGAATCGCGATGTTTATCCGTTAAAACTTGTCATTTTTCTGCTACCGCTTATCAGGTAAACGTTATCGCAATCGTTCCCGAATAAATGGTTTGCACGTAATGAAAAAATGGCCGTCGGTGCAAATGAAATACAACCTGCCCTCTAGGTCAGTTCGGGTCCGGATTTCAGGTGAGGTTGGGAAGAGGGAAGCAGCTTTTCGTTTCGCATGGTCTGAAATAGTCCATATCTCTGGAGCGCTGTCATATCCGGCTTCTACTCACTTCTGCTGCGTGGACGTTCATGTTAATTCTTAGGGCACTCTTCACGCAGAGTGTAGTTTCACCACCATGTGTTAACTGTGAAAGAATATGGAATGATTTGTAGTCTCCTGGACAGTGCCTTTAAGAGGACACCCGAAAGGCTTGCGATGACTAAAGGGCCCATGCGCTCCAGTGTATGTGCAAATACGGTATACACTGAGGAAGCAGGATCTTAATGCTATTTGCAGACTACCACCTCTCTTTCGGCTAACCAAGTACATTCACGATACCCTGAGGCCCATGTATGTAACTGCTTCAACATCAAACATATACTTCTAAAGTACCTGTATGCACACGACTTGGAATGCCTCATAGTGGCCCTGTAGTCAGTACACTGTTTGCACCCATGGGGTATATGTACATACAAAGAAGGTACAACTGCTCATCTCCAACACTGTTCCCACATGAACACAGCCTTTACCGGTGGCATCACAAACTTACCCAAGCCGAGAGAAGGTTGCTGAGGAGGAAGGGGCTAGACTGTGCATGGAGCCACTCCTTGAGGTGCTGCTGAACAGAGAGGAGGCTGGGGGGAGGGAGGTAACGGAAGGGTAGAAAGATAACATCCATACACAATTGCAAACAATCAACTACATAATTATATGTACATCAACAGGTTGTAGAGATGCATAATATTGTGTGTATGCATGTGAGCAACACTGTAGTGTTATGGCTATTACTGCACTATACATGGTGTACAGGTCACGTAGTCCACTTGCCAGTCAGTGAGTGCGTGTGTGTGTGTGTGTGTGTGTGTGTGTGTGTGTGTGTGTGTGTGTGTGTGCGTGTGCGTGTGTGTGTGCATGTGTACATGCATGTGCGTGCGTGTGTGTGTGTGCATGTGTACATGTGTGTGTGTGTGTGTGTGTGTGTGTGTGTGTGTGTGTGTGTGTGTGTGTGTGTGTGTGTGTGTGTGTGTGTGTGTGTGTGTGTGTGTGTGTGTGTGTGTGTGTGTGTGCATTTGTGTGTGCGTGTACATGCATGTGTGCATGTGTGTGTGTAGTGTGTACATGTATGTCTGTGTGTGTGTGTGTGTGTGTGTGTGTGTGTGTGTGCGTGCGTGCGTGTGTGTGTGTGTGTGTGTGTGTGTGTGTGTGTGTGTGTGCATGTATGACTGTGTGTACACTGTACTAGCCATCCCTACTCACCTCATGGTCTTGCAATTGGGCTGTCCTCGGAACTTGACACAAACCTTAAACTCAACAGGTGTGCACTGGTCACATCATGGGGAGTTTTAGGGCCGCAGCAAGATTGCATAATGTGACCACCTGAGGGTAAGCAAGAAGTAATATAACTTCTCCTGCTCCACTGGTCATGTGACAGTCATGTGAATACCTCTCGTAGTATAGGACTATGCAAGAGCTGTGTGGCTTGTGGGTGCTTGGACGGATGAGTAATGACAGGACTAGATTAAGGTCTAAGGAAGGTGGGGTATGGTATCACATGGCAGTCACATGACAGTCACACAATGGTCACATGGCCAAAGTTCTGCCATGCTTCTCACCTTCCTCGGGTAATCCGCTGTCCAGTGCTTTCTTGATCATTTCAGCTTTGAGCATTAATGTCCGACATATAGGCACATACCTGTATACGGTTAGAGTTAAACAATACGAACTACTGACCAGTCCACACTGACCACTCCAACCCACAAGAGGTCTACTGACAACACTTGACACAGACACAGATAAAGTGTTAGTACAAACACCACACCAACAGCTATGCAGTCATTAGTAACACACCGTTGTCATAGCAACTGGAAACAAGACAATGTGTCTCCAATGCTGCCGTCTCACCTCAAGCACCATAAGCATGGAGATGTCTCCCAGTGGTGTCCATGGCTGCCAGTGACGAGGGCACAGTTCACACTTCCACATGGTCCTCCTCTCCATGCAGAATGCACTGCAGCCTGGCATGTGGGGATAGGGGTGGGCGGTATTTCAGTATATTTAGTTAACTTCGGTGTTTACTGGATACCGAATATTATCGGTGAGTTGAATAGGGATACCGAGATACCGATTCCTTTCGGTTTTACTTTGTATGAGCTACATTTGTAACTAATACTTCTATACTTAGGAGTGGTAGTCCTCAGCAGCAGGCAGGACAGGCAGGAATTAGGCCTACAGCAAGAGGCCGTTTCGACATTTCAGTACGTAGAACGTGTCCTCACCTGTCGCGCTTCGTCGCTTTTTTGTTCTTCTTGAAGCGCCACCCTTCATCTCTGGAGTGAAACTTCTTAATGATGGTGAAGTTTCCGAGTACCCGCTGGCATCCGTTGGCTCGATATAGAAGTTTGCTTCGAATCTGAGCGTCGCTTGCAATCGGCCATGTTTTCATTTACAATATACGGATTTTGCAATACAATATCCGGAGGTATCCTAACTTCGCGAGTATTTTTAGCAATGTTGGTTTGCAAATCGATGCTTTCTGCAAGAGAACAGTTGAAACACTTTCAAATACAGATGCAGTAAGTCAATGAAAGCTAAATGGCCTATTTAGTCGGTTTTTAGCAATACCGAGGTATTTGTTGGAATAGTTATTCGGTATTGAAAAAAGTCAATACCGCCCACCTTTATGTGGGGATAATGCCCATGGGATGAGACAAAATACATTCCTGCATGCACTCCTTACACAATTCATACTAATGGGCAATGACAATTACTAGGACGGTAGCTACACAGCTGAGAGGGGACAAGAAGGAGGCAAGCAAACTTTGAGTCATTCAATTTTGGTGGAGGTACGAGTGACTGACTCCACCACTGCCACAGAGACACATAGTGGTGTACAAGATGGCAGTCAGTCAGTACATGCAGACAGCTGTTGAGTGGAGCACAGATGGACCCAACACAACACACAAACACAATAGGACTGAGATTACATTGTGGCCTCATGAGAAGTGCACTGGGACAAGATAGCACGGTAGCCATCACGTTCTTGTCTGGGAGCTAGGCCAGCAAAACATGTATGGGGCAATGATTGAAAGACAAAGTTTGTAGAGGACATTTCAACTGTGACAGTCTTTGTCAGCAGAGGTGTGATCTGGCCTAACTACATCAACTTGTGATGTAATAAACACAGGTGTACTTGGAGGGGTGACAGGTCATTACCATAGCATGAATGTCTACCACATCATCAGATGTCATGTTGGCAGCAGTGACAGAGGGACAGCTTAGTGTGTACAAAGCAGTGCCAACAGAACTGCCCCACAGCATTCTATACCCCTCCACACTGAACTCAGCCGCCAAGCTACAAACGAGGCTCCATCACTAGCTAGAACAAGAGAGTACCACAAAGTTCTACAGCCCCCCCCCCCCCCCCGCCCTTACCTCAAAATGTACTCTAACAGATGGTCTGTGGTGTCTGCGATGGTGATGTGCTCCACTTCAGTTGTTCCTTCTGACAAACAGCGTGTCCTGAAGCCGAGCGAGTCTGAAGTTGGAGGCTGTGATCCAAAATCAAACACGAACCGATGAAGACTTGTCAGCGGATGGCGGCGATTTTTTGGGGTCTACCCTAATCCCCCGGTCTCATGACCCAGCCCCACCTCTGGGGGGGGGGGTCAAGAGGCTGCCGCGCTTTTACGGCAAAGCTCTATCTGTGTTGATGGTTGTCTACTTTGTCCGTTTCCTTTTGAGGAATATTCTCTTCTTCAACGTCTGAAATACTGTTCATCTGACGCACTACTGGGAGGCTAGTTTTGAGTTCGTGAGCCAAGATATTGCCTTTAGCACCTGTCTACGGAGCTAAGGTGAGCTTCGTGATGAACTGATCGGCATTGGACTGTGTCATCGAATGTACATTGCCAATTGGAATAACTAAGTTATTTGAGTTTGGACTTACCCCAGACGTCTGCGCGTTCCCAAGAACCTAGCTATGGTTTATATATCGCAAACGTGTCGCATAGCTATGTACTCGCACTCAGCTAGGGTCGTGGTTGATCCTTCAATCAAGCAAGCGACTGGGGACGGTGTGGATCTAGCAAGATAGACTAGTTGACTGTGCGTTGATGTATACATGTGCAATGGAACGATTGGTTCAGCAAAGTATTGGCTATTGTCTCCTTTGTTTCTACACAGGTGACATGCCTATTTCAAATGAGCAGTGGCGTGTGGTTGTAGGACTGTGGGTTGCCCGCATTCAGCAGAATCTCATCATCAGGAGAGGAGTGAAGAGGTCACTGTCCAGTCAGGAGGGGGCACCTTCTCCACTCGGCCAACCACACAGCGGAGAGAAGAAGTGCATGACGAAGAGGAAAGGGAGAAAGAAAGTAAAAAATGACCTTTTCAGTGACTCTTTTGGTGAACCAGCTAACACAAGTGGTGAATTCTGTGATGGCTTGATTGCTCTTGCCACGATTGTGAGCTGCTTACTAGGAAGAAATAAGTGTAAGGACGGCTCATACAGGAATCCTGCTGGCCCATTGCTGGAGGTGCTAGGGGGCAACGGCTTAGGTGCACTGGTTGCCATAGCAATCCTCCTTCTCCGAAGTGGTGATATGGAAACAAACCCTGGTCCTGTGGAGAGAGGTGGGTGGTTGTGTTTAGTGAATAGTTTACACGAATCCTGCACTTATTGCACTGTAGTACAGGTCAGGTTAGCAGTCACTAACACACTGGTTGGGTCATTGTCTTAATTGACTGAAAGCTTGGACAAGTCCAACTGCTTATCAGTGCACATACCAAGTGTGGATCTTGTGGGACTGCTGAGGGTGACAGGGTGAAGGATAGGGTTTGCAACACTGTGTTTGTAGGGTGAGCATCTCAGATATTCTTGTGTGAATACTCTTGTACATTAGCACCTCTCTATTCTGGACACATGTGGGAATGTTTTGGACATGTCCAAATGTCCTGATTAAAGAGGTGTCCTTATTTCAGATGTAGTTTTGTACACATCTCTATGTAGCTGGAACAGTAAGCACTGTCCTCATTAGAGAGGTGTCCTTATATCATTGAGTCCTTAATGAGAGGCTCCATTCATATTATTACGTGCACTACTATATCTAGTAAGTTGAAGTGGTGTAACACAGGAGGTGGGTGGGGCTTGTGGGTAACCTAATGTAAACAAGGTAGTATGCCCCTGTCATTACTTGGTCTGTTGTTTACATTAGTCCTTGCTGTGTTGCTACACAATCACCTCCTGATTTGAACAACTTCACACTTCAAGGCAGTGTGACTGTCATGTGCTGTTCTGTTGTGAGTAGTCTCCTGTACATAGTTTCTTGTCAGTTCTCTCACCATAAGCCAGACAATACTTAGCTACTAGTCTACACTGAAAAAAATAGCTACTAACAGTGCATACAGCCTAATCATGTGTGTGGTATTGTAAATACAGGGAAGGGACTAGGGAAGTAATCGTATGCAGTGATGGGAAATTGGGGACACTGAAAGTAAACAAAGATAGCTAGTACTATCACTACCTGTCACCATCATGTGATGTGACTTGACATAGTATTTAATGTATCATAGTAATGATGGGGTTTAACTAACTGTACGTACCATCGTCACCAAACATATCCTGCCATCCTGTATTTCTTCAGGTGTTCACACTCTCGTCAACAGTAGCTCCAAGCCCACACTGGCTGAGCTGGATGAGTTCATAGTACACCTCATCACTGATGGATGGGAACAAGTGATGTTTCATCTCGGGGTAAAGTCAGCTGTAATAGACATATTGAAAGGGGATAACCCTGGTCAATCTGAGGAGGCAAGCCGAAGAGTCCTCAACAGTTGGCTGAAAGCCAAACCTGGTATAAGTGTGGCTGAGAGGACTTGGTGTTCTGTTTTAGAGGCACTGGAGACTACTGGGCACAAACAGCTAGCAGATACACTGAAGAGAGAGCACTTTGGTGAGAGTTCTGAAGACCCACATTCAGAGCCTACCTCTGCAGGTGTGTGTGCAGCTGGGTTGTGGAGGGAGTGTACTTGTTACAGACATTTTCGTAGGTTTAGTCATCTGCGTACCAGTTGCGTATTGTAGCTTCCTGGGTTGGTACACATCAGTGACCTGCTCAAAGTGGGTGGAGGGTGGTCCTACAGTGATTATGAGATGTTGGTGGGTTTGTGTGACATGACTCTTCTCTTTCTGTGCAGCTGAAGAAGTTCTTAAAGAGTATTGGAAACATTTCATTAACCATGTGGAGGCTGATGTTGTTGCCTCTGATCTTCGATTCAGTGACATTATTCCACAAGGCTGCCATAAACAAATCTTGTGGACTATTGGACGTATTCAGAGAAATGAGATTTTACATGACCGGATGGTGACCAACTGCACCAGAGAGGTGTTAACTGTTGGTTGTAGCATATTCATTACTAAGGAAGGCTACCCAAGGATGAAAGAGCTGGGTGTAGCAATGAAGAAGAGCATGGAAGCAGGTTTGCACGTGTGTGTTTGTGTGTACACGTGTGTATATATTCATGTGTGAGCGTGTGTGTATGTGTTTGTGTGTATTTGTGTGTGTGATGACTAGTCCTTACTTTGTAGCTGCTGTACTGTCAATCCTGTTGGAAGGGTTCCCCCCATTAAGGATTGTGTCACATGCTATTCTATTCTTACTACTTTCTTGTACATAATAATGCTGAGCTGTCAGTCACTTTGCCAGATTGCACTGAGTCACCACAGAAGTCATACTAGCTGTTGTCCTGTATGGCCGGAAATTTGGCAGTGAATTTATTTTAGCAGATTGGTGTTTTTGAGAGCAATCCACCAATATCTCTTCCGCCAAAATTTGTCAGCAATATTGCATAATCATACTTTCCTGTATGAACTAGGCTGGATGCGCTGGGCCTATAAGAATGAAGTTCACAACTGACAGCTGCGTACGAGGACATTACATTTCCAAATGGTTAATTTTGGACATGCAGGTAGGAGAAGAGCTGTCTAGACTTGTCAGCACAAGGAAGCCAAATGCAATAGAACAGCATTGCATGCTGTGAAGACTGACGTTGATATCATTGTCGGTAACTTAATGTGGGAGATTTTGGCAGCCTGTTCATGTTTCTGCATTGGATAGGTGTGACTGCGTGTTAAGTCACAGACAGCAGGTGAGATTCAGCAGATCTACCATAATTATATATAGGCTTGGATTTCCTTTTTATGTTGAAGAATTCTTGGTCTAGGGTAAGGATTAGAGCAAAAACAGTCCAGATATTGTCAAACAACAGGATGTACAATCTGCAGCCACATTTCATCATCATTGCAATCTAGCTCTTGCCCGCTCCGGATTAGCCATTTTACTATGAATATCATTATAGCATAAGGCTTGCCCACCGCCAAAGTAAATTCCAGTACATGCCATAGTTTCATCAATCCACAAAAATAAATTCCCACCAAAATTTCCGGCCATATGGTATATACTGGTACAGTGTATACAGCAAACATATATGGTATTGTGAAATGTGTCGATTGATAGGAGAGTGAGTATGATACAGCTAGTGATGAGAAATTTGTCTTAGTTCACCAGTTGTTCCTGTGTTTGTGGTGTGAGACTGTTGTCTATTGAAGATACTCAAGTCAAACAGTGATACACATCTCTCTGCCACCATTGTGGGGTGTGAATGGGCCAAGTAGTAGACCATGCTAGTAATGAGGAGTGAATTGCCTTCTTTTACTCTATCCTGCCATCCTGCTTGTCCTTCCTCATGTAGGTGCTCATGCCCTCCTCAACATTAGCTCCAAGCCCACACTGCCTGAGCTAGATGAGTTCCTAGTACGACCCATCACTGATGGATGGGAATATGTGGTGCTTCACCTTCAAAATGACTCTTTTGGTAACCAAGCTATCACAACTGATGAATTCTATGATGGCTTGATTGCTATTGCCACGATTGTAAGCTGCTTAGGAAGAAATAAGTGTAAAGACGGCTCGTACAGGAATCCTGTGTTAGGAGGTAACAGCTTAGGTGCACTGGTTGTCATAGCAATCCTCCTACTCCGAAGTGGCGATGTGGAAACAAATCCTGGTCCTGTGGAGAGAGGTGGGTGGTTGTGTTTAGTGAACAGTTTACATGAGTCCTGCACTTATTGCACAGTAGTATAGGTCATGTTAGCAGTCACTGGCACACTGGTTGGGTCACTGGCTTAGGACCCAATTTCAAACTTCGCACTCGTGTACTTTGAGCTCAACTTAAAAATGGAGGCTATGTACAAGCCCCGTACGTTTGCTTTTCCGTGGCTTTCCTGGCTTTCCTCGTGCAAAATGTTGACATTGGGTGTTGCATCCCATGGTGCTGTTTCTTAGAAAGGCTATGGGGTGTTCGTGGTCCAGCTGTAGATTCTTCGCAAGCGTGTGCTGCCGAAGAAGACGAGAACGGTAAGCGAACGCTTGTATTTTACTTGCTGGCACTTCTTTGACCCAGAAATGAACCTAGGAGCCGCTCTAGCTGCTGGACTATTTGTTCAACAGCCAACTGCATTCATTCTTGTCACTACGTGGTACGTGGTAGCTTTCTGGTCACACACCAAAATGGTGCGTAACTTCGCAAAACGTTCGGCGCTTGATTGTGCGGCGCGAGAACGACCAGAAAAGACGGCGAGAGTCCGAAATGATGGCCAAATGGCTACTAGGCGTGCTGTGAAAAGTTCGTACCATTCCTCTGTTCTTGGCAGCCAAACAAAGGAAAGGTTCATCTTGACGCAAATCTGCGTCATTGGGCCCTAATAGGTTAATCTTTGTTTTAGATACATCTGAGACGTTTTGTAACAGGCCCAAGTGTCCTCATTAGAGAGGTGTCCTAATTTTAAGAGTTGTACACATCTCTATGTACGTATAACTGGGGCAGTAGGTACTGTCCTGATTAGAGAAGTGGCATGAATTCACGATGTCTATAAGAGGGGTTCCATTTGTAACATGTAGTTAGGTTACTAGCTACTAATTCAAATAGAACTTACGTATAGCTATATGCCCCATTCGAATGGGATTTGTACCCTTCTGCATATTAGTGTAGCCCTTCTTGAAGCTGCTACTTGTATGTGTAAGTGTGTATGATTGTACTCCACACAAGAGAATGTTCAGTGTGCTTGTGTTGGGACACTGAGTCACTGTTTGGAAGTGGGTGGGGATACTTATATAGTGGGTCAGATGTAAACAAGGTGGTTTGTCCTTATTATTACTGGTATGGGTTGCGTATTGTAACCCCCTGGGTTGGTGCACATTAGTGACCTGCTCAAAGTGGGTGCAGGGTGGTCCTACGTACAGTATGCATGAGGTGTTGACGGTTTGTGTGACATGACTCTTCTCTTTCCATGTAGCTGAAGAAGTTCTTAGAGTGTTTCATAAACGATTCATCAACAATGTGGAGGCTGATGTTGTTGCCTCTGATCTTCAATTCAGTGACATTATTCCACAGGACTGCCATGAACAAATCTCACGGACTGTTGGTCGTATTCAGAGAAATGAGATTCTACATGACCGGATGGTGACCAACTGCACCAGAGAGGCATTGATTGTTGCCTGTAACATATTCATTGCTAAGGAAGGCTGCCCAAGGATGAAAGAGCTGGGTGTAGCAATGAAAAAGAACCTGGAAACAGGTTTGCACGTGTGTGTTTGTGTGTATTTGTGTGCATGCATGTGTGAATGTATTTATGTGTTTGTGTGTATTTGTGTGCATGCACATGTGTGAATGTACACAGGGTAGTTATAACTGGAAACTTCTAATATGGCTGCTATTTTGCACCTTTTTAAAAACTTCATATTCTCATTCTGTGTATGTTTGTACTAAGTTTGACTAATCAAATAGTACAATACGTTCATTGCTTTATCAGAAAAAGCAAACAACCGATCGACAATCGGCTCGAGGAAGAAATATAACACCTTTGAAGATGGCATACTTGGCGACTTTCAACGAAAAAGTGGCATTATATTGAGCTGCCTTAGAGACATATCAGTGATTATGCAAGGTGCAGAACAAGGTAAAGTAACATAATCTTCTTTGGGGTTTGAAGAAATACTATCCGTTACAAAAAAATGATGAAAAACACATTTTCGTCTCCAATTACAGTGCAATTTCACACTTTAAACGTTATATTCTTCACAAGGGATAGCAATTCTTTAAACCCCAAAGAAAAATGTGTAAGTATAAAGTCAACTAAGTGTAATTATGTAGAACTAACCTGCGATCAATGCGCTCTTATAATGCCACTTTTTTATACAAATCTTCCCGTAGCGAAAACAGCCATTTTCCAGAAATGTCACTTCCGATGGCGCAATAATGCCCATGTTAAAATGGCCGCCGCTAGCGATCGAAGGGTAAAAGGAACTGAAAAGCTACTTACCGTGCGATCTGTAAACTGAAGTGGCTCAGATATTAATTCTGCTAAGCATGTGATAGGGTGGATCAAGATGTAAGGTGAGTTTAGTAACTTTAACGCCACTTTCCTAATGCTGATGCTTGTTTAGTGTCAACTTCGAGTGATACTGCTGGTCTGCATGATTATTAAAGATGCAGTCTTCGAAAAAATGCGTAATTCACGTATTGTGGTGCGGATTTGTGATTCCTTCTGAATGAAAACCATTGTTAAGGGAAATACTGACTCAATTTGTAAGCTTATGCACTGCGCTGGGTGGTGATGATATGATATGATGATATGATGTCATTGTAAAAAGGTGCTAAATGGTAGTAATCTACACCGTACAACCAAAGTGGAGGTTTACCTTGTGTATTTATGTTTGTGTGTATTTGTGTGCATGCATGTGTGTGTGTGTGTGTGATGACTAGACCTTACATAATAGTTAAATGCCGTCCAAGAGTCTGCGGAATTTAGAGCATGCATGTGAGTTATGGCTATGTAAACAATGCGGCTGCTGCGCGCGGCCGATTTTGACCTTCGTATTTTGACTTGGTTCTCATGCTTGCTCAGTTGGATTAGAGCGAGACTAGTACCAAACGAAAGACAAAGAACCCCTCTATCAAACTGTGGACGATTCGTATTAACAATCCCTTCCGTCATCGAGATATACGGACGAACACGAAGTAATCGTAAAAGCAGTAAAAGCCAGTGTGGTAATCGGGGGAAAGTCGCAGCCGACAGAAAACGGTTTCATCCGATGCCCATTAGCACTATCTAACTGTTCCATGTGGCATAAGTTGTTAAACCATTCCGCTATGGAGTTATCATAAGAAAACTTCGACTAATAGTTGGTGCCAGAAATGTCAGCTCACATAACTCCAGCTAGGAACAATTGGTAGCATTATGCCACATAGAAAGGCCAGATAATTTGCTTGGCTAACCTTTTCAATGTTGAACTCGACGAGAAAGCGTCGCAACGATTACCACATGGCGATTTCCTGACTGCACTGGCCGAAAACCCTCCGTACTTGTGATAACACGTGATATCCCCGTGACATTTCCAGAAAATGTCCGACGATGCTGTGATCGTCGTGCTATTCGGCTGTTATACTAAAACGATTTTGATCAGAACTGCAAGGTAAGGCTGTCGCCGTCTTTGAGCATGTATTTAACTGCAAGATACCCTATTTTGAACCGATTTCGGCCTCAGGCGCCTAGCAGATCACACGCATGTCACGTGCCAACGCTCGCATTACCATGGCAACACAGGAATTCACACCTTCTTGTGTCATAACACCTTGTGTAAATAAAACTGGCATAACACACATGCGCACGAAGCTCGAGGGCGCGAAGCGCCCGAGTGCTGAGTGGTCTAAATCTTCACAGACACCGATTGGTCGGCATTTAAGTAATATAGACCCAAAAACTGTTCACTAATCCAATGAAAATCCTCTTCACTAGCTAGTAGGGATGGCATAAAATGACAGAAACAAGTAAAGGCTGTTACACAGTGGAGCATTGGCCATTATCCCTACTTTCAAAAAATGTAGGACTATAAGGTGCAACATTCTTGCATGTAGGGACCATGGTTAATGCTTCACTGTGTAACAGCCTTTACTTGTTTCTGTCCTTTTTATGCCATCCCTGCATCCTTACATTTTTTTCCTTAAGAATTGGTCATTGATTTGGCAGACAGCTCCTGCCTAACTTTGCATCGAGAGTGACTCTACATTCTGTGCATTTCCCAAGTTACATTAAGGACTCTAGGCCATTACACTATATGTAGAATCTGACACACACCGTGGGATATGATGTATATAATTTATGCAAGGTCAGTCAGTTATAGAGTAAGTTCCCTGTCCCCTTGTCTACAGTCCCAGGTGGTACGAGTGTAATGAGTCTCTGGAACAGTGATGCATTGCTCTTCTTGAGAGAGAAGCTAAAGATTAATGTTTTAATGAACACAGGCCTCATTGATGAACTGGAGATGACAGCAGGAGGTTTTATGAGCCGATATGAGGCAATGAAGGTAAGGCAGCAACCCAGCAACAGTTCCCAGGTGGAGAGGGTCATTGAGACTCTGCGTGGGAAAGGAGACAAAGACTTTAAGACATTCTGCAAGATGCTGTACAGCAGCAACCAAGCGGTCTGGGCAGATGAGCTGGAGAGGGTGGCTGAGCAATTCAAGAGAGGTGAAGAAAATGTTCATGTAGGAAATGCATACACTGTGTTAACCATGTCGTGTTCACATCTCTTACTCGTGCATTCAGTACTTAATATTTATTTGTTCAATACCTACCATGTCCGGGCTACACACTTATGTTGATTTGGCTGGGTGTGAATTTTTGCTGACTGTTATCACACCATTTTAATTGGATACTGAAGTAAAATGTGATTTTATTTCTTCATTAAATTTTGTTGGGATGTTTACAATACACATGGTAATTACAGTGCAGTTATTACAACCTCCAAAAATTCATAAAGTGTATTTACTACTAGTGACTGCAATATATATCAGTGTACAATATAAGACCTCACCTCTTCAAATGTATACCCCTCCTGTATACCTGCCTCAGCTACTGAAGTTGCCAGCTACATAGTTGAGCATTTGAGCATTGTTCATGTGGACAGTATTTAGTCTCATCACATATACAGCCCACTTCTGACCACATGTTTTAGAAGTAGGGTGGAATATTAATCGACGCTTTACTCACCCTAAACTCTGACCTACAGAAATTGATGCTGTAATCTAAGCTGTTCAACTATTATAGTTACCACAACAATTTAATGTGAGGCCAAAGTGTTGAGGATAGTTGAGACTTGCATTAACAATTGCAGTAATTATTTCAGATTGTAATTTGTGGTATCATTACTTGTTGAGTTGATTATATACTTGTCTCTCTTTCAACCATTGTCCTCTGCCTGCAGTTGAAGAAGGTGGGGGAGGAGGAGAAAGAGAACAAGTACACTCCTTTTCCAGTTGCCTTCGGGAGTTCTATATGAACATGAAGGTTGTCGAGGATGAGTGGCTTCCTGCCGATCAATCTTTACCATTCGTTAACTTAGCTCTTGCTCGTTTCCATTTAAATGCTCAGCGTGCCCAGGAGATGTTTGTTGAAGCTGTGAGGGAAGGTGTCGATAATGTGTATGCCTACCAGACTGGTAAGGTAGAGTGTGAGGCAATCCCAGGATTAGTGAAGGAGCATAAACTTGTAATCATTAGCGGTGCTCCTGGCGTAGGTAAAAGTACATTGGCTCGGAAAATGTGCCAAGTCATCTGTCAAACCCCTGGTTGCCATGGTTACATTTTGGTTATCTTAGTTGAATTGCGAGACTTGCTTCAATTTATGAAGGACTTCCAATTAGTGGACATTCTGCAGTTGTTCCAAGGAATGATAGCACAAGATGTGTCGCTTGAGAAATTGTCTGTGGTACTATATAAGAGCCTAGGGAGAAGTGTGCTCTTCATCCTGGATGGGTTTGATGAGCTGCCTCCTCACCTTCGACAGTCTAACTTCCTTGCGAACTTGCTATCACATGACCGTGATTCCCTTTTACGAAACTGTGATGTTATTCTAACATCTCGCTCCATTGTAACAAGCGAGATCTACCACCAAATGCAGACATCTCGTAGCCAAGTAAGTCTAATTAACATTGAGGTGCTTGGTTTCACTCAGGACCAGATCAAGATTTATGCAAAGCAATATTTCACCGATCAAGGGCAACCAGACCTGTTTGATATATTTGTCAAGAAGATAGGTGCTTTTCCACAGATTAGAGGCCTCTGTTTAATCCCGGTTGTTCTGTCCATTATTTGTCAAGTGTTTCTGTTTAGAGAGGACCTTCCACCAACATTGACACAAATCTACAATGACTACCTCTGTGTGAAAGTACTAAAGTACAGCAAAGACTTGCCTGAACTGGATTCCATCCTGGATCTTCCAAAGGACCATGATATCTATAGACTCGGGCAAATTGCTTATAACTGCATTCAAAAGCATAAAGTAGTGTTTGATTCAGCTGATCTCCAGGGTCTTGGTGAGCGCTTCTCAGATCGTAAGAGGGGGTGTGGTGTTTTAACAGCTCGGCCCATTCAATGCGATCCAAAGTCCAAGAAAGGTGCCATTGATAGCTTCTTCTTCATCCACTTGACTGTACAGGAATTCCTTGCAGCTGTTTATGTGTCTCTCCTGACAGCAGACAGTCAGTGTGAAATCTGGGCCAGGTATCTCGGTGTGCCCCACATGGCACAGGTGTGGCACTTTTATTGTGGATTGACTAAATTACAGCTCTTTGACCGCCTTCAGAGGAAATTAAACTCATATCGCACAGACTTTCAAATGCAGTGCCTTTATGAGACGCAAGACTTTTCATTGGTTCACCGCCTGATGCCACGCATTGTAGGAGAAGAGGTAACAGTGAGCCCTGTGACAGCTTATGACTCCACAGCCTACGGCTACTGTCTCTCTGTACTGCCTTCATTGAAATGCCTCACCATTGAGAAAGTAAGAATTTCTGCAGAAGTCCATTGCTTGCTGGAGCCAGTCTATGCCAGTGGAACACTGCAGACATTGCACCAAACAGATGATGGTGAGGTGTAGTAGATGGTGGGTAATTTTTCATCTTGCAGATCTTCGTGTTCCACTTGGATACTAATTTTAACACATTAGCATATGGGATTGGATTCGATTTAAACTAGCATATCATACAGATATGTTTACAAAGCACTGCCTCTGAGTCACTGATGTGTTACATGAGTTTTAATTTTACATCTCATATATTTACATCTCGTATATATACATTGTGCGTAACTGCAGACATTGTGCCAAACAAATTTTGGCGAGGAGCAGTTTCATCACATTGGGTACTAACATGATTTTTAAAATTATGTCATACAGATAATTTTATAAAGCACTACCTCACTAGTACTGATATGTTACATGAGCTATAATTTCCATCCCTTATATATATATCTCATGCAGAACTGCTGCCCTGTGTGTATATGCAAGCTACAGATGTATAGCATTTCACTACATGACTGTTTGTTGCAAAGCAGTATGTTGCCTTACTTTATACAACTCCATGTATTGAACTAACCGTATGTTGTGCTGTGCTGTGTTTTAGAGACTGACTGGAGAGAACTGGAAGTTGCCTTGGAGAGACTTGTATTACTGGAGAGAGAAGCTTCTACAGGTGACAGAATGGTATTCACAATAACTTCCATTCTGCCCATGTAGAGAGTGCATGGATGTATGACTCCTTGGAGGGATGGACTTGAAGCAGTAGCCACCTCTACACATTGAACATGTGTAGAGTTGGACATATCCGCAGTTGTATCAATGGTAGTACAGTTCCTTCAGCTGAGAGCTTGTGGGGTGCTCACATGAGTGGTAATCCTCATGTTTTAGTGAGAGTGTCAGTGCTGTGTTTTACAGAATAAAGCATAATTATATGAACTAGCTGAATACCCGCCCTTCTAGTGGGTTCCCAGCATATCATTTGAATTTTGAGCATTGAACCAATGGAAACTGTCTTGTTTAATTGGAAGCATTCCGTAGACTTGCTCTGTAAAACTCTGTGCGTGCAGAGTTTACTTATATGTTAAGTCATTCCATCTAAAGGAGTCCGGTGGCAAAGGCGCTAACCACCTTAGATCACCTTATTGCCGTTAAGTACTCTTCTACGTTTGTTGAAGATTGGTGGAAAGTTGAAGGAAGAGTTTCTGGACAATGAAACAAGATCTTTTCCCTATTTCTTAGATATGGCAGCGACTGTAAAAGTGGCAAGAACTCTTACGGAGCAGCTTTAAACCAAATTTCAGCTCGACCATGTTACTCTCGCTATTCCTGTTTGTATTTCTACCACGTTTCTTGATCATTCATCCAAAACTGAAGAACCAATTAGGTAACAAATTTCTGTGCATTACATTTATTATAATAAAATTCACAGATGGTGTTAGTGTTTAGAGCTCTCTGACTGCATGAGTAGCTCTGATACTGTGTACCACTAGCCACTGTTGTGGAGTGTGTCTGCCATGTTTAGAGTTCACTGAGTGCATGACATGTTGTTATGTTTACCTTTCACAGATGGTGCCTTCAAAGGACGCTTTGGCAAGGTGCACTTGGTGGAGCCTCTCCGCAGCACAGTAGTGAAGTTGCTGTGTCTACAACATGTGACGGAGATTGAGTGTGAGGACATACAAAGATGTGAGGTAAGCATCAGTGTGAGATTTAATGATGATTGCATCCAAACTTCAACCCAACTGCACATGTGTAAGGTCACCTCACATTTTGGGAGTACGCATGTGGGACACGGCATATGTAAACAATGTGGCTTCCATACGGCCGATTTTGACCTTCCGAATTCCCTTCCATTTCTCTGCCACTTTGGGCCTGAATTGTAAACACTTGGCATCAATCTGAACCCCTATCCTCGTTCTACAAGCGTGTGCTTACAAATAGTGAATAATCGTTCTCTATTCCAAGATATAGCGCCGTTAGTGACTATGGTAAAATAGCACAAATTGTCGTTGTGGCAAGTGAGAAAGAGGCTGAATTAGAAACGGAGGGTATGGGCCAATACTCAATCGATCACTCTAACTTTTCCATGTGAGCGCTTTCCCTAACTGAATCCGCTGCAAAGTTACATCAATAAATGTAACTTCTCTCCCTCCCCCAAAACGTTGCTTACCTTATAACTCTTCACAGGAGCATCTGATTGTAAGCGCTCACATGGAAAAGTTAGATCCTTTTCTTGCCTTTCGAAATCAATCTTTACCACATGTCAGTGCCACAAGCTCACTTGCCACATGAAGATTTGCTGAGAAGACTCGTTGTCAGCTTCATGGGTAACCATTGTCACGTGACTTTCCCGTGACACCCTGTTAAAATGTCGTAACACTTGGAGTGGAGCTTTGGGAAACAACTGCGTAACCAATCTTAAAGCCGCGCGCTAATGTCTAGCTTTCAACAGGAACAATTAGCTCCGCGATTGAAGCAGATCTGTGCGAAGAGTCCAGCGTTGTACAATTTGTCTTGCGAATCACACGTACATCACATGCTGTCACATGTGTAACCACGGTAACGTCGAAAAATGTAATAAAATCGCACGGTTCACGCAAAGATAAACTACTTTGTTTACATATGCCATGTCCCACATGCGTAGTTCACTGTAGCAGATGTATACAGATAATTATGTATACCTATTCCATTACCATAGAAATAGCCTGAAACACTCATTAATACATGGTTTCCATGGCAAGAGAAAGTACACTCGTACTTACTACATACTTATGCTATCTACTGTATTCCTCGACCTTCAACTTTGGGAAATATCCCCTAATACATCCCCACAAGTGTGGTATATGTATTAATTATACCACGGCGCTGAGGCGTATATGGATTATAGATCCCGTTACCATGGTAACGGGCGTTCTAAGCGATGTTTCTAAAACTCGTAGACTTTCTCTAGTATTTCGCGCGGGATCTAAATCATTTAGATACCGGGTGTCTAAATCCCGTAGATCCCTGCAGCTGAAGAGAACTGCAGCTGTGATAACAATTGTAGCGCCATAACATATGATACAATGCACAGGTCGCCCGGCTTACTTGTTTCGTCGATAAATAGGGTACAGCAACTATCCGGCTACAAACCAGAGCCAAGAAATTGGAACTGCAGCTGGTTACAAGCTACGCGGGGAACAGGCTTTGGCAGCTATGTACACGGCTATGGGAAACGCTGTGGCTGACGTGGCTGACAGTGAGTTGGCTTACGCTTAGATGACGCGCCGCATCCACTACCTGTAGGAACCTGTAGGAAACGTCCACTGCGAGATGAACAACCAAACTTTAGACCCGACGTTTTCTCTGCCATTGTCAGGAGTAGCTAACTACTTCCGGTAGACGCATGATGACGCAAGAACGAGTACGTAAACTAATTCGCTGCCGCTCCTTGACCAATCATTGGGATCTATAACACTTAAATGCTGACCAATCGGTGTCTCTGAAGATTTAGACCACTCGGCAATCGGGCGCTTTGTGCCCTCGTGCCTCGTGCTCTAAATCTCAGAGACACCTCTTGGTCAGCATTTAACTTAAGCGCATGAGGCCTGAGGGCGTGAAGCGCGCGAGGCCTGAGGGTGTGAAGCGCACGAGGCCTGAGGGCGTGAAGCGCACGAGGCCTGAAGGCGTGAAGCGCCCGAGGACGAGTGCATCTAAAATCCATATACACTGAAGCGCCGTGGTATAAGTGATATATACTCCGTCTAAGCGCGTCTAGTCTCTTATTTGAGAGGCAGGCTTCTTCCAGGACGGCAGCTCTGAAGAGCGGCTGCCAAGTTTAGTTGACACAAGTGCTATGAAGATTTTGCCGTATGTTAAGCCACTGGAGCAGCACTCTAAGAAGCCAGTGACGTGATTGAGGCTTCTGCGACGTTCTCGGCCTTCAAGGGTTCTTTGCGCTCGCTGCTCGACTGTCTGTTCTCCTTGAAACAGTGCGTTCCCACTGCTGCAGTGATTTTGAGTGCCCTTGCATACGAATTAGTGCACTAGTTTGCTGTTTCTCATTTGTGCACTATGCGGGTCACGTACATTGTTTATCTAGCTCGACTATGGAGCGCTGCACGTACATTGATTGCAGCATGATGGAGGGAAGTATTCTCCTTTTCAATGCTTTGCGGGCTCTCCCAAAGCTACGCAGAGTTGAAGCTGACTGCAGGTCGCTGCATTTGTACGTATGTGCTTTGGTGTGATTTGACACCTTCGTTGTTATCAATAACAACTTCCATATTTGGGCAGTGATAACAGGATTTAATCGCCTCTTTGCAGTATATGTACTAGTTATAACATGGCAGCGAGAGTGCTGGATGATTTATCACACGAGGGCGCGAAGCGCCCGAGTGCGATAAATCAGCTAAGCGCCCGAGCGGCCATGTTATAACTGACTTGTTACGATTCAAACAGCAGCGATTAGCGTTTGCATTTGTTCGCTGTTGAATGAATTTACCGAACAAACCTGACTGAAGTTACTATAGAAACCAGAGAACATCCTCTTCTCGGAGCACAAGGCAAAAGGCAAGAAGCGTTGCAAGAAAAGGACTGTCAGCGGCCTCTCGTACTGAATAAAGCATCGGCGCCGCTTGAGTCGGCACTAGGGCAGATGATTAGAAGTCCTACAAGTAGCGTATGAAGGGTGAACTTTTTTTAGAGAGTGTACTAGGATTTAAATGACTGGAGAACTTGGGAGTGGTGAGACCTACCGTGAAGTTGATCCATCAAGTGAACTCGGAAAAGGGAATGCCAGTTTCTCTGTCTCTAAAGACATTACATGCACAATTACAAGTCACTGCCATAAAAGTACACGTGCAGTGCTGTGCTAGGCATAAATTTATGTTGATGACCATGCTTCCAAGTGCCAAGCACTCATCATTCCAGAGCCAATGTTGGCATTTTACTAAAGCAGTAAACAAAACGTTTGTTTAAGGCTAGAAAGCGATTGGGTTAGCAAATAAGAGCCCCATTTGACACAATGTGTTATGAGGTGGGAAAGTGTAAACAGTGGCATTATGTGAAATTAGCACACTGCAGCTTGCTTTGATGTATGGCTTCCTCGTGTAACAAAGCTTCTTATTGCAGTTATACCCCAAAAATGGCTTCTTATTGCAGTTATATTCCGGCGGTTGCCCCGGCAACGAAGTATATGTATCGGTTATGACACCTCCTTGAGGGATGTCGCTGATTTACATATGTATGAGCACTCCCCCCTCGGGCGCTTCGCGCCCTCGGGCCTTGTGCTTATATGTAAATCAGCGACATCCCGAATAGGAGGTGTTATAAGTGATTTATTTGCCGAACAAAGGGAAGTGTGGGCGAATGTTAATTGGTTTCTTGCCAAATAAGGAAAACATTAGGGAAGCGCGGGCGAATCCAATGCATTTTCATTCTTTAGGAAAGCTAGCTAGCGAGGAGCCAAGCGAGTCAGGCAAGACTGTCTGTACGCTACACCTCCGGAAACTTCTTCCTACGGAGATGACTTCTGGCCCCGCTCCTGCAACGCGATCAGAGGCGCCAACAAGAATCGTGCGTCGGTGGAAGGTGAGCCCGCCGGCATTGGAGGCAGAGGGAGCCAAGCTGCAAGGCTCAGAGGAATCTGATGGTGGGACAGGACGGTGGATCGGTGATCAGCTGCGGTGGAACTGACCGTGATCTGAGTTTCTATGTTTGTTCAGTAGCTAGCTAGCTACTTGAGATGTCTTTCCGCCGTGACCGGGTCCTCTCGTGCGGAAGAATTGGCCACCATCGACGCACAAATTTGGACAGCTGCAGTAAGGTAGAACAGCAGTAATCAGTTTGCACAGTTCTTCCAATAGGATGAAGCTTTTTGCGCCCTATTCCGTGACTGAAACTATACAGTGGCACCATATAGATATTCAAAACTCCAACCATATTAATGGTTGAGTAGTGTAGAGTTACTTTATGCTTCATTGAACTGTTCTTGTGTTTCATCTGAATGCAAACACTTGCATGTGAAGTGTTGTTGCTATTGATTGAATCTCAGTGAACCCGATTAGATATTTTTGTGAACCTGATTAAATATTCTTGCTCTCCAATAAGATATAATCGCTCTCCAATAAGATATAATAACTGTCATATTTTCGCCTCTCACTGCAAGTAGCACTTTTATAGTCACTCAATAAACATAGCAACCACCTAGCAACGGCAAATAATTAATTGTTACATATGATAGCTTACAGTAGATAATGTCCACTGATAGCAAACAGTAGTGACAGTGTCAAATGGTGTTTGTCCCCATCCCACTGCATGATGGACTGTGTTGATGTCTTATTCTACAGGCAATGGACCATGAGGTCCTGATGGAGATGGAAAGGTCACTCTCGGGAAACAAGACCATGAACAAGCTGACACTGAATGGTGATGTTGATGTGACTCTACCCAAGCAGTTCTGTCATCACCTTCTCCTTGGAATCAGAAGAAACAAATCATTATCAGAAGTGGATCTGAACTTTACCCCAGAGTCCTGGTATTTTCCTGATGATGGTAGGTTGGTGTATGTCAGTCACATATTGTGTGACTCAGTTGGATGTAGTGTATAATGTGTAACAAGTAATAGTGAGGACGTCTATGTGAAGTTAAGTATGTATACGGGGTATTGTATTTACATGTTCAACTGTACAACTGTATCCCTACCCAGTGCCTGCAGGTGATCAAAGGAGTGTACAACATCTTACACTGAATGATGTTCCAGTGGATGTCCTCATAAAGGTGTTGTCCTCGTTTAGTGAAGTGACAGAACTGAAGTGTCATTCCATCTGTGCCCCACAAGAGGTACAGTGTGTGCACACGTACAATGTGGCTTGGAATGCACTAGTCTTTTGTACCAATCACTGTTTGGCAGTGTTTTGATTATGGGCATTAGGACATAGCAACTAGTCCAGGAATGACCTTTCTGAAATGTGGCATGTGTAAGGTCACCTCATTTCAGCCTGTGAGAAACTCACTAATAATTATAGTCTTTCCATGTAACAGAAAGTGCATTCATACGCATACTACATACATGTGTACAGGTGATATATTGGTGCATGGTACGTATATTCCTCAGCCTTCAACCTTGAGAAATATCCCTTAATACATCCCCACAACTGTGGTATATTTGTTACTAGCCTTGTTCCCGGGCCGTCCATGTTAATTAGTGCGTGGGGGGAAAGGACAGCCTGGGCACCACTGTTCCCGCGCCCCCAAAACTGGGGGGGGGGGGGTGCCGGAAAACATTGTATATGTTTCATATATCTATGTGAAGAAGAGTAAGTTGACCATGAAATGGCCAACAGGGAAACGCCGAGAACAGTCGGAACCGGTCCAGTTTGTGTAGAAATTACTGACGTTAGTCAGTTCCCTCAGATCCTTTGATATGAGGTGCCAGTGATTTTCACTTGTGTGTTCTGGGTGCCGTTTATAATAGCTGCTGTGAGCTAATGGCTTCCCCAGGTGAAATAAGACGATCAATCAATCAATCAATCAATCAAATTCAAACACTGTGCACGGGACTGACGCGAGGAAAACAGTCTCACTAACGTTGTCTGGATTTAATACGGCTCACAGTAAGGCTGTGCGCCGACTATTGCATACATGCGAGGCTGTCTGACTCCCGGTCACATTCCAAAATAGTATTTCTTTGCTATTGTAAGCTTAGCCATTTTACCCCAGCCTGCTAGCTGTTACGCAGAAGAGTGCAAATGAATATCCGTGGTTAGGAAGCTGCCAGAAGCCACGCTTTTCGCAAAAGCCTTGCCCTACGTCTACTCTAAGGCAAGGTAGGCAAATAACTAAAGCTGAAGCTTTTACAAGCTAATGCTTTGCTGAAAAATCTTTGTGCATGTACAAGCAGTTGTTCCCAGGCCGTCCTTTCCGTCTCTGTGCTAATTAAGTCGGACGGCCTGGGAACGAGGCTAACTTGTTACACATGATAGTTTAGATAATGTCCACTGATAGCAAACAGTAGTGACAGTGTCAATTGGTGTTTGTCCCCATCCCACTGCATGATAGACTGAGTTGATGTATTATTCTACAGGCTATGGACCATGAGATCCTGATGGAGATGGAAAGGTCACTCTCTGGAAACAAGACCATGAACAAGCTGACACTGAGTGGTGTTGGTGTGACTCTACCCAAGCAGTTCTGTCGTCACCTTCTCCTTGGAATCAGAAGAAACAAATCATTATTAGAAGTGTACCTGAACTTTAACCCACAGTCCTGGTATTTTCCTGATGATGGTAGGTTGGTGTATGTCAGTCACATATTGTGTGACTCAGTTGGATGTAGTGTATAGTGTGTAACAGGCAATAGTGAGGACGCCTATGTGAAGTTAAGTATGTATACATAGGTACTGTATTTACATGACGATGTTCAACTGTACACCTGGTTCCCTACCCAGTGCCTGCAGGTGATCAAAGGAGTGTACAACATCTTTCACTGAGGCATGTTCCAGTGGATATCTTCATAAACCTGTTGTCCTTCATTAGTGAAGTAAAAGAACTGAAGTGTCATGCCATCCATCCCCCACAAGAGGTACAGTGTGTGCACATGTACAATGTGGCTTGGGATGCACTAGTCTTTTGTACCAATCACTATTCAGCAGTGTTGGATTATGACGTTATAACATAGCAACTTGTCTAGGAATGACTGTTCTGTTTTTCTGTATTGTGGCATGTGTAAAGTCACCTCACATTTTGGAGGTACTTCAGTAGCAGATGTATACAGATGTGTAGCAGCTTAGATAATGGCCACTGATAGCAGTTTACCCACCTGAGAAGGTGAGTAGGTTGCAGCCCCAAATGGTATGTGCATGAGAGATGATTGCAGCAGAGCCTTCCCAGGAGGCACTCACCCCTACAATGCTGATCATTTATTATCAAGTGGAAGTAATACATGTTTGAAAGGTCAATTCATTGTAATTGGCCACTGATATGGACAGGGTGTGCTAGGTTGAAATAAAGGCTAAATTACTGGACTTTATGCCTACCAACCCTCTACACCATATATATTGTCTCAGGAGTCTCTCTTTATTATGTTTGTTCACTGTTCACTGGGTTCATGTCTACTGCCTACTTTTGCCCCCTTCTATTGCTGCCCTTTGAAAGGGTGCTGCTAGGTTGCTGGTGGTGATAGCTAGTGCTTATATCAGTTGTGCTCTGTGCATATGTTGTGTGTATGTGTGTTGTTTCTTATGTGTTGTGTGTACCCTGCATGTTTGTGTGTCAGCGTGTGCTGTGTGACCAGGAGGGCACTTTTCTACCCTTGAGGTAGACATGGCCCTGTTGTCAGTGAGTCGGTTGGTGTGTGGCACTTGTCTCTAGAGCAGAATTGTGTTGACATTGTTCTTGCTGACTCGGCACATTGTGAGCAGTTGTGTTGGTGTGTCTGTAGCATGTTTCTGACCAGAGTTGTGTCTGTAGCATGTTTCTGACTGTCTTCCTGCAGCATGGAGCATGAGCAAAGAAACTGAATTTGAATGAAATGGAACAGGCTCTTGCTGGAATGAGTGAACTGGAGAAGTTGGTGCTGGGAATGAATGATAATGTAAGTTTGAGGTGGCATTACACTTGATTGACTAATTGCCAAGTGCTTAGTGCACAAGGCATGTGATTGTGATGTGTGTGTCCGAGTGCCAGCTAGTGTTTGTATGTGTATGTAAGTATAATGTGGCACTACTTCTGTCCCACTCCTTTGTGGGGTGAACCGGAGCTCCTCCCACATGTCATGGTGAACAAGGAAGCTGTACCATCTGACTGACCCATCAACCAACCAACCATGTGTGTGTCAGTGAGTGTGAGTATGTGTGTGTGTGTGTGTGTGTGTGTGTGTGTGTGTGTGTGTGTGTGTGTGTGTGTGTGTGCAGGCCCGTAAGAAGCATTTGACATATGGTCCGGCCATCTGAAAATTTTTTTGGCTCACTGCACTCGCATAAACAGATGGCCTCAATGTATCTATATACAGTGCCAATTGTATTAAGGAAAAATAGAATACAGCAAAAATAAAATAGAGATCATGTTTATATTACAAATAATTGTTCACAGATGCAGCTTTGAAGCTTCTGGGTTGGTGTGGCTGTGCGGGAGCCTGGAACAACTCCGTGCTGCTGTGACTGCTGCTAGCCATTGAAATCGCTGGTGAAGCCTCGTCAAAACACGTATAGACACTTGTACTGCGTGTAGCTCAATCACATGGGAACATACATCATGGGACCGGATGTGACAGCGATTAAAAATGTCGACTGTAAAAGACGATTTATAAGCAGACTCCAAGCGCTAAGCCGCTAGGAGCACTGGCACTGGGGAAGGGCTGGCTGGTCTTGCTGAGACCCACACTCAACACAGGGTGGGTGGGGAACTCCAGGGAGAATTCCCTAGGTGGGAGGAGTGCAGAGTGAGACAGCACATGATGAACAAGTTAACACTCCAGTAGTAGTCCACACAAAAGGACTACAACAGGCGACAGCATCATTGCTAATCCCACAAATACAGCATGAACAAAAGGCAAACAGTGTGTGTGTGTGTGCGTGCGCGCATGTGTGTATGCAGATCCACTGGCATGACTTTGCCTTCTATGACCCTGATGTCGGCTACGGTTACTGAATGTGCTTGCATCTTATTCTATCCCTTGGGCCATAATCCTATAAATAGAAGATAGTTTGGGCGGTAGCTGGCCCTCTGAAATGTGTGACTGGCTCTTCAGCTATATAGCAACAAAAAACTTCAGGGCTCAGAGAAAAAATGGTCTGGCCATGGCCGGACCGGCCGAACCGCTTCCTATGGGCCTGGTGTGTGTGTGTGTGTGTGTGTGTGTGTGTGTGTGTGTGTGTGTGTGTGTGTGTGTGCGCGCATGCGTGCGCGTGTGTGCGTTTGTGCGTGCGTGCGTGTGTGCACAAACTCAAGTGAAGGGTGTTTTTGTGTGAGTGGTTGGATGAGAGTCGGAAGAGGAGTGAAGGAAGTGGTAAGTGAACGGAATGAAGGGTGGGGCAGAGGAAGACATTGTGCAGAGGGGGGCCAGACACTAGTACATATGCAGTAGATGGTTAGTGTAGTGTGTTTTTGTATTATTTTGCTCTATGTTTTGTGTCCATTCACACTGGACTTACATTGCTCCTCCCTTGATTGTTAGGTGTCAGACTCACTGATAGTGAGATTTGGAGTGTCAGTATTGAAAGGTGTTTCAAAGCAGCACAACATAACAGAGTTTGTACTGTACAGCTGGTATAGGAGGAAACACCTACTCCAGGACATGCTGTCAGGACTGCCACCTGATGAAAGAGACATGTTCACAACAGGGCAGTACGCTGATGCGTATTGTGTCACTTTCCCCTGCATCCGCCTCTCTCCATCAAGTGAGTACTGACAGTATTGTTGTCTGAATGGTTGGGGGCAAACGAAGTGAGCCCCTATACAAATCAGTAGGTAGCTCAACTCAATGCTCTGGGCAGAGCTTATTTTGTCTGTTTGTTTGTTTGTTTGTGCCATTTTCGGCCACAACAGGAAGTTTTAGCATAATATTTGGGCACACACAATGTACCTAGGCAGGCAGAAACTGAAGCGCAGATATTTGGCTGGCTACACAAGGACTAAGTGGGGCAGGCGAAGTGGGCTGTCGTTTGATGGTTCTCTTGCTCGTTGTTGCTGAAGTTGCATTGGCCCAGTAGAGTTTTGCATACTTATGCTTTCGCTGGACGACGTGCCTGCCAGGATCGTGAGTGAGGGTGCACTTGGCTCTACAAAGACTGCACAGGCCTGGTTAGAAGTGTGCTGCAGCTTTGCTACCATTCAGCTACCTTCTCTTACTCAGCTTTGCTCGCTGTAGCCACGTGATGTTGACGTCGGTCTATTCCTTGTATTATTATATTGTGCACTTGCAGTTATGCAGTCTGACATTGCATGACACACCTTATTGCTAATCCAACTGTCTCAGTCATTACTTAGTTACCAACATGTCCCTGCATGCATATATACTCCCGCTCACCCCCACAATGTTTTACATTCATCTAGTACACAGTATTGAGGAAGCTATACTATCCCAATACCTCAAGAGTGCCCACACTGAACTACTCCCCATGCCACTCCCTTTATGTGTACTAAATGTGGCATTGACTCAATCACGGTTCACTTTACTCTCAAGTACAATGTCCTTTCCCATCTGCAGTTCCCTCACTACCTCGAGATCAGAGAGCCCACTCACAACCACTCCCCATGCCATGTTCTATAGATCTCCTACAATTTCCTGACCGTCCAGGTGCGTTCAAGTGTACATTGTCTCCATCTTGTATGCCAATCTCTTTCACATTTGAGACTGCCCTAGCTAGTCTTACACAACTACCCATCACTTCCTACATCACCTCTCTGTGTTGTTCTCTTTACCTATCCATAGACACACGTTGTCACTGCTGCACTCTACTGTAGCAGAGAGTGAGGGAGTGGTGAGCACACTTGGACAGGAGAGAAGAGCTAGAGATGACTCAGCAGTTGTAACAACTTTCAGTTGTTCAGAATTTATACATAATTATTGTATACATTTTTCTCTATAATGTACAGTACAGATTATGCATTCCATTAAAAGTGCTGACATAATGACTATCAGTCGTATTAATTACTGCATTCTAAAATTATATATATATATCCTGTATCTACTCTTGTAATTACAACAGCTACAATACTATTATATAGCGTAAAGCCATAAGCCCAACACGCATTGATCTGACTGTGCTAGCTATATATATAGCTATGTAGTCTATATTATGCAATTGTGCATGTGCCTGTAGCCTCAACTGCATGAGCAATGGGTGGTGGCAATGGTGCATGCAATTAAAAGCACATATACACAAAGTCATATAATCAATCACATGTACAATCACATGAAATATTGTTACATGAGGAAGCTATACGTCAAAGCAAGCTGCGGTGTGCTAATTTCGCATAACGCCACTTTTTACGCTTTCACACCTCATAACACACTGTGTTGAATGGGGCTCTTATTTGCCAACCCAATCACTTCTTAGCCTTAAACAAACGTTTTGTTTACTGCTTTAGCACAATGTCTTTGATATTCATCACCTTGTGAACTTTCTCATGAACATTGGTTCTCGCGGCCATGTTATAACTCCACGGCTGTTTCGCATATATAAATGGCGGCAGCTTAGGTTTGGCCTAATTTGGTTTAGAAACCAGAGGGGGCGCACGAGTTTTTCTTGAGGAAAGCTATGCAAAGGAATCTCTACCCTTTACTGCACGAAAACTCATGCAAGGAAAGTGAAACCCTTTGCATGGATAGAGGTGACCAAAAGTAAGCGGTATTTGCATCCAAACATGTGGATTACTCAGTGTGAAAATATCCACTATGGGTCGCGTTATTCAATTGCTCATAGCGTAGTTCTGCGGTTTTTCCCGCCAGTGAGCTATATCTTGTGTGCTAGCCAAGGGAGTGTAGAACTAGGCGATACAGAGCTTGTTCTGCTGCACGCTAAACTTTTGGCAAAATACGCATTTGTAATGTAGCATGTTCTGCCATTTGCATTTGCATTCAATCAGGCAGGCCTACTTGATAGAATTTGAATATGATGGCAAGATCTTATATGTGTATGGACATGCATGTCACATATTATTATACACTTCAAAAATTTAAATTCTGTCGCATGGCATGGACTTCATATGATATACGTATTGCGGTGATCGATGTTGTACGTTTTATTCATCCTGTTGCATATATAGAATATATTATACATGCCTTACATTGATCTTTCATGTGCATCGATCTATATGTTGCCAGGTGTAGGTTTGATGAAATGGCTGCAGTTGGCAGATGATAGGCAGTTTTGTATGTCACTAGACTAATATACCGAACATTATACTACAGTCATAATTATGCAGTCGTACATGTGAATATGCATGCATATTTGTACACACCATTGATATAATATTTGCTAAATCGCATTCTATTAATTATTAACATATTGATCCCCCAATCAGTATTATAATAATACAATAATAATATAAGAAGTCATTAAAACAATCAGACGTTTACAATCAAATCATGCAAACAATCAAATATTTCTATAATACACACATAGGCAATGAGTAAACCAAAATATAGAATCCAATTAATGCAACAACATACACAATTATAACAGCGTACAGACAAACAAACAAACAAATAAACAAAGAAGGAGAGTCAATACCCATCCCACCCAGAGTCCATGGATCCCTTCAGGGTCCCCTGCACTGCCGCGGCATTTCCCCGCTGCACTGCCACTGACAATCGCTGCAGCAGAAACTGGTGGGATCTTGGTTCTCCTGTTGCCTCCTTGAGCCGATGTCCCAGGTCCCGCAGAAATAGGAGAGCCTCCGGGCCTAGGACTCCCGATGTCTCGACCACCAACGGGACGAAGTAGTGGTTCGCATCTAGGTGGGCATACTTGGCCTTCTTCGCCTGTTCTGCCTGCTTTGCTACTGCACCAGAGGATGTTGCAGCACTTGAGACATGGGAGGGGGCAAAGGTATCTGGGCATGTTGCATCCCAGACCAAGACCCTCCCATGCCTCCACGGCACCATTGAAATGCCATCAGGTCGTTTCCCATCTGTGCGATAGACTCCAGAAGGTTCAAGACGAGAAGGGATGTGTGCTGAGGACAGTGAACGATGGATGATTTCATTCAGGGCTGCGTGTCGAGGGTGGCGTCCCTCACTTCGTCTGCAGCTGAGGCCGTGGGTGGCTAGGTTGTCAACTTCAGCCCCACACAGGCTGCATTGATGCGGCCGGCACAAGGGAATCCCAAGGCGGAGACCCACTGCCACCCGGACAGTTTCATCATCCATCCTCAGTCCAAGTGATGAGACTGGAAGGGTGTTCAGCCATGCTCCGGACTCTTTGTTAGCAGCTGCTAACAGTCGTGCTCGGGATTGGATGTCGGGTGCAGCCTCCAGTAGAGACGCAGAGGTCTCTAGAACTTTGGGGAGGTCCCAGTTCCTTTGATGATGGGAAGCAGGTTCTGATGAAGGGGTGACGTCTGAACCCTGTCTCCAGGCAGCCAGGGCCTCCTCCCTAGCAGTGTCCAGGGTGCCTGCCAGGCGGTCTGGAAGGATTTGGCAAACAAGATTAGAGGAGGCAGCTGCAGAAGCCAAGAAGGCGGAAGGTGCAAGCTGCACTGCGCTCCGGATGCCCAGGCCGCCATGCTTCACCGGAAGGGAGGCCTGTGTCCAGGATGAATCCTGTTCTCCAAAGTGGGTGTTGGTGACACTGCTAGTGATGGCCCTTAGCATGTTGTCATAGGCCACAAGCTCCGGAGAGGCAAAACAAGGAGAAGTGCGAAGGGTGTAAAGCAGCTTAGGAATAGCTAAGGCGTGGCGAAGGAGGAGGATGGCATCATGGGCATGGAGGTACTGCAGTCTGTTCCCCATGACCCCAAGCATCTCAGTCTTCTCCTGTATGGTTCTGGATACAGACTCCACATTCCCCACAGCAGAGCCGAGGAGGGTAGCTTGCTCTGGGCTGGTTACTTTCAGCTCTGGGGCTGCAGCCAGTAAGGGTTCCAGGGAGGCAGAGTTGTGTCCAATGACCTCTGACTTTCTTCTGTTCAACTGGAGCCCCAGCTCCTCCGCTGCACCCTCCACTGTCTGGAGATCCCGAAGGACCTCCCCAACTCTGCCACCAAGTGAGCCATCATCCAGATAGAAAACAACGAACTCAGAAGTGAGCTTTTCTATTAGTGGATGGATAGCAAGACAGAACAAAAGTGGGCCTAGTGGGTCCCCTTGCTGCACTCCTTCAGAAGACTGTAAGGGGGTTTCCCCCCAAAGGAGGGTGGATGGTGCAGAGTATGCAGAGTGCACAAAAGGAAGAAGCTCTGGAGCCAATTCACTGACCTGGATTAACATCTTGTCTCGGCGGACACTGTTAAAGGCATTTGAGAAGTCCAACTTGAGAAGTACATGATCCAGAGGGAGGTTGTCAAGGTAGGTGCGAGCAGCATGCACTGCGACTTCTGCCCCCCGAGGGGTCCCATATCCCAACTGACGCGGGGCAAGGAGTGACCTCATTGGGCTCTTGACACGCGCTGCAGCAGCTTTAGCAGCCAGACGACGAAGTGTACAGCCCACGGCAATGGGTCTGACTCCGCCCCCCTTCTTCTCCAGGGCTACCAAATTTGCACCAAAGAAGAGTGGACGGACTGTCTCAGGGGTCTTGCCTGCTAAAATTAGGTTGGTGAAACGTGTAAGAGCTCTGAGCAAAAGTGGCCCTCCCACCCCCGCTGACAGTCCAGTCAGGTCCCTCAGGTGTTGGGGTCTCAGACCATCAGGCCCACCGGCTGATCCATTGGGGAAAGAGCGAACCGCTTGGGACACTTCTTCCTCAGACACGGAAAGGGTACAACTTGTCTCCAGGGGTGCCGGGCAGATCTGGGTATCTGGATGAGGGGCTGGGTGTTTCCCTCGCAAAGCATTGAGGGTTGCCTCGCTTCTGTCTGCTATGGTGTCCTCAGAACATACCAGCCTGATGGCACCGGCGAAGTCTCCTTCCTCAAGCTTGGCAGTCACCCGAGCAGCCAGCGATTCCACTGCACTGCACTTCTGTGCTTTCCTACCTTGTTGTCTACCTGGATGGGGTGGGGCAGGGTCGAGTTCATCTTCTATCTGCTTCTTGAATGCCTTGACTGTGTTGTAATTGCTACCACCTCTGGGAAGGACACGGAGGCAGCGACTGCCAAAGTGCAGGAGTCGGTCCCATGAGGCCAGGTCGTTGCTAGCAACTACCTGTCCCAGAATCCCAGCCAATTTCTTCGCTGCCAGTTCTCGCGCAGCACGTGGTATCTTCTTGATCGTCCGCGCCGCTAGTTTGGGAGGAGAGAGCGCGCCTTGGGGAGACGGGGGGGCGTCTGAAACTAGAGGGGGCAGGATTTGGCTGTTTCCGCAGTCACTGTCACTCGGCAGACTTCCAGGGGGTACCCGAGAACCGTCGCATCGATTGTCCAAAGGGCCATGGACACGAATCAATCCGGTTCTCGTTACAGGCATTAATCGTTTGCACACGGCGCAAGGAGCGCGGGAGGGGTCCATCAGGGTGTTGGTTTCCTCTTGTTGCTGATCTACTCTGCTCCCCAGCTCCAATCTACCATCATCAATGGACATCGTCAAAATGTGTTGACAATCACTTTAGGCTCCACAATCGCTGGGGGGAGAGACGCTCAAACTTGCCCGATAACTTCGATCAGTCCGCCATTTTTCCACACGCTATCACCAATCACCAAAGGGATCCATGGACTCTGGGTGGGATGGGTATTGACTCTCCTTCTTTGTTTATTTGTTTGTTTGTTTGTCTGTACGCTGTTATTAATTTACTTTAGTTTTCTGTGATTGTATTATCACTAATTTTATACTTTATGAACTGTTTTTCATTTATCACAGGCAGTGCGCATGTGTGCCTTATTGTAATCATGTATATATATAGATAAAAATTTGTCACAAGTAAAAAAATTATAACAGTAAAAGATAATGATAATGGCGGATGCTTGTGAAGAGAGTTAAGACAGTTAGCATCATCTGATCTGGCCCTCTGTCATGGCCAGATCTGCAATCCCTAGTCCAAGTCATTTTGGGTGGCATGCAGATGATCTGCTGCTGTGGAAACACACGATTGAGGATTGCAGTAGGGTGAGGCTGAGGTAGAATCTCAAGAGTTCTATGATCGTGCTGTAGTTGATAGGGTTCTTCTCTGACGACAGTACATTGAGCTTTCTGAGAAACACAGTTGCACCGGGACTTGCTCCTCCAGTGCAGGAAATCGCCAGTGGGACAAAGGATGTGTATTAAACTTCTCAAACTCACTGATCGTACTTCTACCTCTTCTTACGCTTGAGGCGTCAGTAGCAAGAGGCCATCTGTGGTGTCTGGTTTGAGGGGACAAAAAGGTTAATTACCCTTACTTTGAAAGATGCTCTCTCAATCTTCCACAGAAGAATGCATTTGCTGCAATGTCTAGCCTCGAGTTGTCTTCTGTTGCCGTGCTACAGGTGAATGTTTCACTGAAAAGGGGTTGCAAGCAGGGCTCTACATTGACGTCATGGCAGACATCGGTGAGAAGATCAACCATTAGATCATGAACTTAATTGTGACAACATATGGTGGGACCTCCAGTCTGAGAGGGGTATGAGAGGACACGAGTGCACCATACACATTGATGGAGGGAGGGAACAAGAGAGAGACTGGTAGCTACAAAACTTCAAACAGAATTAGCAACTTATGTATTTTAGAACTGACTACCCTACTATGAAACATAGCTGCATTCATTAATACTCATGTATTTTGCACATCCATATTTTCCACAGTTATATGCTGATTGCCTGATTGTGTCATTTGCATGTCATGCTGTCAGCGTTTACAGACAAAATTAGCTAGCTCAGTTGCTTAGCTATGTCATTTTTGATTTCAAGAAGTAACGGCAGCTACACACATAGCTAACTACTGTACCGGCTGCTGCACAGCTAAACATATACATGAAGAGCAAACTCAATCTGCACATGTACAGATTAATGTAAATTTCATGGAGTTGACTGTGGAAATGTGAGAAAGTCAGTATGCATAGCTAATATGATGATTGCGCAAGGCAAATGCATGCAAATGGCAGAACATGCTACATTACAAACGCGTATTTCGCCAAAAGTCTAGCGTGCAGAAGAACAGGCTCTGTATCGCCTAGTTCTACACTCCCTTGGCTATCACACAAGACATAGCTCACTGGCGGGAAAACCCGCAGAACTACGCTACGAGCCATTCAAATCTTTGCGGGGAAACTGGGCTAGTTTAGTAACGTAAAGCCATGTTCCACAATTTTTAAAGCACAGCTCACCTTTACTGGGTCAGATCTATCCAGATGCAGAGTTCCGATCTCCTTGGCAGCGAAGATTGCCTGGGGGATAGGCACTAACTGGCCGACATCGACGACAGTCGTTGCACACGTATTCCCATTCCCATTCCCAACTTCCCATTTTGGAAAACTAAGTTGCCGCCTCGAAACACCCGTGACTCATGGCTGTTTCGAGGCGGCAGCTTAGTTTTCCGAATGGAAAAACTGGGAATGGGAATGGGAATACGTCAACAAATCTATGATTTAACTGCCTTATCCCTATGCCCTCGCCACTGCAAGGAGGATGAAACTTTGTTTCTGGATAGCTCTCACCCAGTGAAGGTAGGTTGTACTTTGAAAATTGTGGGTTGTGGTTTTCCGTTTTGCAAATATTGAGTTAGCCAGCAAGGTTTAAACGGTTTGAAGCGTATTTCTCTGGGTTTTCGCGCCAGTGAGCTAGCTAAGTCTTGAGTGATAGCCAAGTGACTGTAGAACTAGATGATTTTGCTGCACACTAAACTTTTTGCATAATGCGCGTTTGTAATGTCCCATGTTCTGCCATTTGCAATTTCATTTGCCACACACAATTGTTTTTATTAATTTATGACATTCCTGGAAGAAACTATGAATCGTCCAAAAGGTGATTTAACTGGCTTTTGCTTCTTCATTCGTTTCCCTTGCTTTTCAGCTGTTTTGCTATGTCAAGCTATTGATGTTGCAGGTCGGCACATGATTATAATAAAAAATACCATGTGTAGCTAATTGCAACTTTTTACTTAATATATTATATGGTTATTTAATGGGGCACAGACTGTCACTAGTCTCGCATAGCCAGACCGCTATTTTGGTCACGCACAGGAGTCTGTGCATGACCAAAATGGCAGTCTGGCTATGCGAGACTAGACTGTCACTGTGTGTGTGTGTGTACAGATGGCACCCTATACATCCAGTACACCTGATGATGGCCTGGAATTGGCCGAAACATACCTATGGTGTGTCGGGTGCATTGAAGTAGTAGTGGTTATTTGCAGTAGCAGTGCCTATATGATTGTTTGTGCCCTGGTACAGCCTGCACTTGAAAAGGGAATAATACACACAGTTGTTGCTTTGCTATAATTATAAGAATTATTTGATGTCATAATCCCAAACATGCACTTTCCACTTCAAAACCAGCTGTAATATTTGAATGCCATGCATTTGACCTTATAGTAGCTTCCCTTTTAATTCCTCTTTTTCTTTTAATATTATAGTCACTGCAATAACTATTGTCTGCACTATTGTAATAAGTGTGCATTTATATTGCATGTGTGTGTAATTGTTATCATCTCATTAAGTTCAAATTTGCATGCATAGAAAATCTAGCTAACGAGTATATTACACATAAAGCTATGTACGTGCGGTATCTGCCATATTAAGTGATCATAAAATTGCATGTGATCATGACTTATAACGTGTATCACCAAACATAATGCATTGGCGTTGCGTTTGCAAGTGTGTGTGCGTGTGTTTGTGTGTGTGTTTGTGCGTGTGCGTGTGTATTCACATATGCATGCATGGGTGTGGATATATGAGAGTGCATGCAATTACACATGCAAGTGCACGTAGTATGTCAGCTGCAGGACCGGAGGGCAAAGGGCTATGCTACCTGGAAAGCTGCTGTAGAACAGGGCTAGACAGGCCATCATTTTAATGATTGATAAAGAAGGTAGGGTTCCATCATACTTCTGCAGCCAGCATTCTAAATTCTATCAACATTAGCATAATGAGGAAGAAGATGCATGGAATCAGCTGCTGGTCCTCAAATGGAAAATTATCCACGGCACTCACACACAGATGCATATGCACAATGCTGTGCATGTTGAGACAGACACCCTCACATCCAGTACCACCCATGCACTTCACAATTTCACCGAACTCTAGCTCCAATCTGTTGCATTGTTCCATCCATATGTCTTCCAAATACCAGGTATCTTCAAAAAGGACCACAAGATATAAGGCCCTGGTGTCACAGAGTGGGGGCGTCCCCACTACATTTTGTCCCCCAGTACAGCATTCACTAGCGAATACTATCCCATGGCCCTTACTCTGTACAACAGTCACATGCAACTGGACAGCTGACACCACTTCGTCGCTTTGATTGATCAGGCATATGCATTCCAAATAGTTTATGTGTAAACATGAGGTAACTGCTTGTGGGGTCCAATACCAACATTATAATTTTAAGGCAAAGCAAAGTTAGCGATTCCCATTCTCTCTCCAATTTGCTGCAGGTTATGCTCATATCTCAACAAATAGGTAGCTGTAGAGGGTTCAGTTTCAGCCTTTTTCTCATCAGATACAGAAGGAATCTCAACTAAACCGTGCACAGACATCGAATTGATACACAAATACGAAATGACGAATAGTGACGCTCATATATCACGTGCCACGTGATCGTATGCAGACTACAAATTGCGATCGAGACAACGGACCTCAAAAGCACTGTAACTGGAGACTGAGGAAGGTCAGCGATATACAGTAAAAGGCTGTCTTGTGATTATCATGTGACTGTCACATGACACTCCCTTTCCTATGTACTGCCAATTTACGGTTGCTTGGATTAGGCATAGTGTGTGTGTGTGTGTGTGTGTGTGTGTGTGTGTGTGTGTGTGTGTGTGTGTGTGTGTGTGTAGGAATGCCATTCTTCTAAAGACCTTGACTGCCTCTAAACAGTCTTGGAAGAGGAAAGTGGGCCAGGCCAAATTGCCTGGAATGCATGTACTAGTATGCAGTGTGAAATTCCATATATGCAAAGTTAGCTAGCTACTAGCTACAAATATTCAAGAAGAATGATCAGGAAATCAAACTGTTTGATATGTATGGTACTACAAATTGCTACAATAGCTAATCACCTGAAAATGTATTCCCTTGCTATCACCTGCTACAATGGATTAGGCATTTCACATGCTAGTCATTTGGACCAATGAAATTTGCACTCTATTGGGACGTCATTGAATTTCATTGGTCCGATTAGGCATTTTGCGTGCTACTAATTCGGACCAATGAAATGTGTGCTCTTAAGGGACGCCATCGAATTTCATTGGTCGGAATGACTAGTGCGTGAAATGCCTAATCTGTAGGCGTTTCAAGCAACCGTAAATCGACAGTACATGGACTCCTCTTGTGGAATTGGACTCAGCAAACATGACGCAGTCCTGGTAGGTTAGTCCCTTCCTACTTGTTGCGCCCATCTCCTGCCCCACCCTACTCAGCCTCACCCACCTCCTGCCCCACCTCCTGCCCCACCTCCTGCCCCATGCCACTCAGCCCCACCCACCTCATTAACAAGCCCATTAGTGACTAAGCCGTTGGTGAGCTGCTCTGGGAGGTCTCCTTCCTTCAGCTCTGTGAAGTTCATCGTGATCGAGTTTGTCATCAAACAGGAACCAAAGGTTTCTCCAGGTCCCTCCCCTCCCTCCAGGACCACTGGCTGTGGTCATTGCTACATTACTAAACTACTCTGGCTAAAGTGACGGAGGGAGGAGAGTGATAACAGTGATACAACATTACGGACAGTGAGAGCTGTGGATGAGGACACCAGCACACCGCGGTACTGAGTGAAGGTGTGGATGTGACCCAACACACCAACCAATATACCCTCCCTGTGTAGAGGGACACACACAACAGTGATGGGAAGGGCAGGACTGCACAGAATACATTAATACTGCAACACACCAAGAGTATACGTATGGTGACGTCATGGTGACGTAGTTGGCACCGACCTGAGTATTCTCAAGAGCCAAGTGGTGGGAAAAGGCCGTACAAATCACTCAGTGCTCGAGCAGGTCTCCTGATCTGAAGGGGGCAGACTCGCGCGGTCTGGCGCCAAAGAGCACGTGGTCAAGAAAATGGCGTCAACACACAGGTCAACTGCAGCATTGATTGCAAACATGCTGGAAGAGTAGATAACAGATGCAGGTGTGTCTGTCTGTGACGACTAACTCGTTCACCGAGGAGAATAAGGACTGGTTGCTAATCGTTTTAGTAAGGCATACCAAGAGGACGCGATTCGGTTACAGCGTCCACCCGCCCCAGGTGATGGCTGTAAGTGAAGCACTTGTGCACAACGCGCTCTCGTTGTCTGTAGACATGTGCTGACATGTGCACTACTTGTCTGTGCATGTGTGTCCGCATATACCACTTTACATGGGATGGTGTGTGTGAATAATGTTATGACACGAATTGTGTCAGTAAGACAATTGGAAGTGAGTCACCTAACCTGAGGAGGCCGCCTAAGAGTGGGAGGCTGCAGCACAGTTCTTCCTAATGAAGCGAGTCAGATGCGCTCTCTGCAGTCCCTAGTATTCCTCTGTTGTACCTGCTGGAGGCTAGACTCCCCGTGTGCTGAGCAGTGTGTGTGTATGTACCCCTCACCTCTGCCCCTCTCTCTCTCTCCTGTTGTTGCTGAGGCTACCATCTCTCTGTTCAGTAGTCTCACTAGCTGCTCTGCCATGCCTTGCAGTGGAGATGTTGGCACTCCTCATCTCTCCCTCATCCTTCACTTTCTCTTTGTAATCTATACCTTCCTGCTGCTCTGCTAATAGCTCTGCTCTACACAATTAAATGGACCATCTTAATGTAGTGACCAAACAGTTTGAAGCCAGTCTCACAAGTGACTACTGACTACTGTTGGGAAATCTGCACACTAACCCCAGCCTACTTAGTCCCTCAGTCCCCACATGTGCAGTGGGTCATCCCATCCAGCCCATCACAGTGATGGAGCTTGCTTCATGCTCATCTCTTTGTACTGTGAAGTGTAACATACTGTAGAACCTGTCTATTGAGGGCACTGTATACCGCACCCACCTGTCTAGAGAAGCCACAAAAACTCCCCTAGCCCAAAGGGTAGCAACACAATGTTTTACTTCATCTTGACAGCAGCTTTTCCTTCACACTGTTAAAAGTATTGAGTCACGCTTAAGCTGGTGTGAATTGGTTGCCAATGTGAGCACACCCATTTGCAGCGTGACGTTCACTCCAACCACAAGAAACAGCACAGGTACACACAACATGCCATTGACCGAAACAGTTAGTGACATGTACTAAACACTTTAATGACCATTTCACTGCAGACATGGTACACTACTTTGAGGAATTGTGTGTACCCACAGTACACAGCATACCACCTGGTGGGTCAGTTGGCAAGTGAAACAAACTACCTTGTGGTACATTTGACTGCACAAATAGCACACTTAGTTTGAGGTGGTCCTCCCACTGTACACAACATACCATCAGGCTAAGCTGTGTCCAGGGTAGCTGTGGATTTAGATCCTGTAGAGTTCATAGTAAATTCTCATCTTAGTGTCTGTGAGTAATTACTGCTCTTATTCGATCACAATTGGTGTGTACGTGTGGTGTGACTGTCACACTATAGAAATGGTGTGAGTGACCACACCCTTGGTGTTTGGTGTGACGGGTGTATTTTAACAGTATGCATACATCCCTTGTAAGGTCAGACATTTTTGGTCCAAAGGTGGTCTCATTAGACAGGTTTCACTGTAGGTCTAATTTCTCATATGATCTTGTTGTGTTGTACCAGTTTCTAATGTATTGTGTGCTGTGTCTTGTTGGCTCCCTCCACAGTTATGAGGTTGAAGTGACCAAGTTCACCTCCAGTTGGAGTGTCCGCACTGTGCTCTGCTCCACCCTCCATCACCACCATCCCATCATTCTCCACTACACCAGCCAAGTGGACGAGGCTATGTCACCGGACAACTTGCAGCAGACATTGGACACTGCACAGGATGAGCTCAGTGTGGAGAAACTGCTGGACCCTGAAGGTGTGCAGCGCACCATTGGTTTTGTCGTTGACCTGGTTGTCTTCTTCCACTGTGTCCCTCACTGTAGCAGCAGTGTTCTCACTAGACCACTTATTGTTTAGTGTTTCTTGCCCTCCCTCAGTGTGCCCTGTGGTGTGTGTTCATTGAATCCTGTGATGTGTGTGTGTGTGTGTGTGTGTGTGCACTCAGATTGCATGTGTGGCACTTTGATGGTCTGTGTGTGTGTGTTGTGTGTGTGTGTGTGTGTGTGTGTGTGTGTGCATGTGTGTGCGTGTGCATGTGCGTGTGCATGTGTGTGTGTGTATATCTGTGTTCAGTTCCTTGAAGGACACCACAGTAGGGGTTATGCTTTACATTTCTTAACTCTCTATTGACAGGGACACCCCGAGAAGACCCCTCGGTGCCTCTTCTGATGCTCCAGGTCCTTTAGGGATCAATGCTCTTGCCCCGCCCCCTGCCCCACCCACAGGACTAGGTGAGTAGCATGAACTGTAACAGCAGAGTCGAAGGAGTAGTTTCCCTTCATTAGTCCAAGGAGATGTAGCCTCCGAGAGAGCTGACCTCTCTTTACTGAAAGTATACATTCTCATATCTACCGCCTCCTCTCCGTACATGTCTGAAGTGCTCCTTATCCAACTTTAATGTTCTACATAATTGTATCATCTACTTGTAATATGGTCATGTACTCTGAGACACAATTTACATGTCATTCTAGCCTCATTGACCACATGTGATCCAACTGGCATGAAGTACAAACAGCATAGGTGTGTGCATTCCAGAGGAGCATGTGGAATGAGTTGTTCAGTTTCGGTCTTCAGCACAATTGCCTAACACCATTTAACTGTCTCCCTCTCCTTCCTGCTACAACATGACAATTGGCAGGAGCACACTTCACTTCTTGTGACAGGAGTCATTCTATCCACATTGTACCTCTTACCTCCTTCACTTCCTCTCTCGTCTTCTCACTCTCCATCTCTATAGGAAGTGACGGTGCTAATGATGACAGTGGCAATAACAGTAACACTGATGTCCCTCCTACTGCTTCCAGTGATGATGGTAACAGCTCTCCCCTCTCTCCATCAAGTGAGCACTTGGTGTGGTGTGTTGGTAGTTTGGTGTAGACATGTGGTGTTCATGGGCACTTAGGGGAGAGCTGTTTTGTGTGGGATGTGTTTATAAGTATAAGTAGCGTGTAATGTCTCATCTAGTGAACGCTGCAATGGTACAATGTTTGGACTGTCGTCCTCACCAATTAGCAGTAATCTGCTACATGCAAATGCACACACAGGATCCCTCTCCTGCCATGTGTATTTCTGGTTGAGTGGCTGTCAGCGTGCCCCCACTATCCTGTCTGAGTGCTACTTGTCTACTCCTCATAGTGCTTACATGCATGTTGGAACAACATCCACATACGTATAGGAGTTTGCACCAGACTCTTGCAAACCTGCTATCCTCTGTTCCATGTGTCCCCACCCCACAAACCACCAATTGCAAGTCAGTGTCATACCAGCCACACATTCAGTGCAGCAGGCTCTTTCCTCACCAGTGCACCTTTCCCCCATCAACCGCACAGGAGCTGTGAGGAGGAGCTACCGTAATGTGACACAGGCTGCTGGCTTCCATGGATTGAGAAGTGGGCAGAGGCCAAAGAGACGGACAGGTGTGTGGTGTGCGAGAGTGTAATATTTATGAATCGGTGTTGTGTGAGTGGACAACGTACAAGTGGGTGGTGTACAAGTGTTGTGTGTGAGTGGGTGAGTGGACGGTGTACGTATGAGTGTGTGGTGTGTGAGTGGACGATGTACAAGTGGGTAGTGTGTGAGTGGACGGTGTACAAGTGGGTAGTGTGTGACTGGATGGTGTACAAGTGGGTAGTGTGTGAGTGGACGGTGTACGAGTGGGTAGTGTGTGAGTGGACGGTGTACTAGTGGGTGTTGTGTGAGTTGGCAGTGTACTAGTGGGTGTTGTGTGAGTTGGCAGTGTACTAGTGGGTGGTGTGTGAGTTGGCAGTGTACTAGTGGGTGGTGTGTGAGTTGGCAGTGTACTAGTGGGTGGTGTGTGAGTGGTTAAGTGTATAGTATTGCCGTCCCCCCCCCCCCCCCACTCCTTCCACTGCCCCGTAGAACGCCCTGGACTGTGAATCCCCAGGACCCTCTGGGGTCACCACTGCCCCTCCCACCTCAGTTGAAGAGGCACCCACTTCACCACTTCACCAGTACAGTCTGCGGTCAAGATCTAGGAAAAGACACGTTGGACAGCAGACAAGTGAGCCCTCCAGGTCAAAGAGGGTCAGAAGGAATAGAGGAGAATGAGGACAGAAGTAGCTGTGATGGAGGTGAGGAGGAGGGCATGTACTTGTGGTGTGTTTGCATGACATGTATCTACAGTGTGTCCTTACAGCTGTGAGCCCTCTGGTCCACAGTTGGTAGACCAGTTAATATTCGCCCCTCCTTCTCTAGGCCTCCTTTAAAAAGTGCATATGCTTGCACCTACCTCCAAAGATTGAAGTTTGAAGAGGACGATATCTGGTTTGCATGGACTAAACTGCATTGACTGTCATTGCATGCTTTGTCTGTCACTTTTGCTTGATCAGTTATAGCATACATTTATTTTCCTGTTTGAAACACACCACTGTAACAAGTCATGCACAGTTATGTACAGTCACGTACGTGTTAACTGACACATACACACACCAGCCAGCGCTCGTGTCATATGACGTTGTTCAATGTTGATATAGTGTGTTAATATACATGGTGGTACATGCATGCATTAAATCATTAATTGCATGATCCCTATAGCCTGCACGCGTCAGATCAAGAGAGAGTTACAATAATAGCACTAGCTGGTAGGTCTGATAATTATTCTTTATGTGTTCATGAATGGCCAGAAGCATGCATGCATGCAGCCATAAAATTAGTCGATCATTTTAAATTTAATAATCTCATAGCTATAAAAAAATTATACATAAATCAAACCACAATACACACATAAAAGAAACCCAATTAAATGATCTGATCTGATTTGTTCCCTGATGTACGTATACATCTTAGAATGCATGCTGGGTGGTAATAAAGTGGAGTAACAGCTCAGTGTATACTGTTCAAGCATCAGTGGACTTGAAGTGTTCATCATCAATAGTGGAGTAGATGTGTCCCTCGTTGCAGAGGAACTCAACAACAGCTCTGTAGAATAATTAAACAACACACACACAAACAGTATAAAATAGTAACACATTTACTTACTGAATAATGTAATATAATATAGAAAACAGAGCCAACCCATTCCAAGCAAAAATACACCCGAGCAAACAGTGTATGATTAGTATGGTCAACTTTCATTGACCTGCAAGCTAATTACAACGTGCAGGAATTCCTGTCGGCCAATCAGATTACAGAAGAGTTCTACAATCAATCCACAAGTGGCAAAGAGAGATGCAGTCTGAACTGAAATCGAGAGAAAATCAAGGACAAGTGATTTCAGAGACTGAGTGAAGACAAGACGGCTTCTTTTCTCTTTCAGCTGGAAAGGGCAAATGTTACTATAATGCTAGTTTCCCTTTTAATTGTCTGTGATTATCTGCAGTATCGGTCCTGTGGCTATGGCTCATTGTTTAGTTGCTAACTGACAAGAAATTTTCCTTGAAATTCATCAGGTGTCATTCTTCCATTGACATGGCAGCCATTATCATGTAAGCCATTCACCACCATATCCACATTTCATGTTTTAGACTAGTACTGTGCAATGCGACTTGAGAAACATGATAATGCCATCAGTGTCATGGTCAATGCAGTGTGACCACCACCTAAGGGGGCTGTACAGGTACTCTACTTCATGTTCCATTCAGTACCTTCTGTGATGTCTATACTGAGCCATTTTTGGGGTTGTCACTTCCTGTATTGCACATTAGCCAAAGTAAAATGGCTACCCTCCCCACACACAGCCACCCCCTCACTTGATGTTCTTCTCTCCAAAGTTGCGTTGTCCCACTTTCTTGACCAGCTCATAGATGCTGATACCTTGGTCCAGGGTGCAGCCTGATATGGTGCTCAGAACCTGAAGGGGGAGGGGCAGTGGGGGTGGGGTAAACACATGTGAGGAGATGCACCTACACCAATTCCATCATTACTATCACTTCATGCACAGAATGCTGTACCACACATACATACACATACACATATACATGCACACCTGCACTGACTCTGCCCCCAACTCCTGGTCGTCCAATCACTTTTTGACATCACACACACACACACACACACACACACACACACACACACACACACACACATCCACACACGCTTTACCTGCATTTGGCCCTCAGGTTAAGCTCCGCCCCCAACTCCTGGTCGTCCAACCACTTTTTGACATCCACCAGTGGACCAGTGCGGTCGTCCACCTTGTACACCACATTGGTCTGGGACTCAGTGACACTCACAATCTCTTCTACAGACACAATCTGAGGAGAGTGAAGGAAGGAGGAAGAGAGGAGTGGGTTGGTGGAGGAATAGCAGTCACTTCACTAGCTACATTCTACACTCACTATCCACTGTCACCTCCAACCTCATCCCACACAGTACACACACTAAACCAACAACCTCAACACCTTTCACACATTGTGCAACATCCATGACACTCACTCCCACACATTGTCACTCTTCACCCACCTTCCCAACACATCCACTCCTTCCCTGTACCATTACAACTGCCCTCAGTACCACTTCCCCAAACCACACCTCACACTTGCTCCACACACTTCATGGCCAAGCACAATTACAACTACTCCACGCTCACTCTCTTTTCTGTACTCTCACCACACACTCCTCCCTGTCCCTCCTCACCTGTCCCAGTGGCACTCCATCCAGTTCAAACTCGTTGTCACCGGTATGAGTAGCATTGTAGATCATGTCAGCAGTCAAAGGAATGACAAGCTGGACCCGATTCCCACTTTGCTGCAATGGAAGTGGGAATGTGTACAAGTTACACAAGACACAACACTTGAGCTCACTGCAACTGAACACAACACAAACTACTGACCAGTCCACACTGACCACTCCAACCCACAACAGGTCCACTGACAACACTTGACACAGACACAGATAAAGTGTTAGTACAACGTGCATACGCACGCGTATAAATGTGTATACATGTGTAAGTAAGTGTATACAAAAGGTACACATGTGGTGTAGTGTACGTGAGGGGTGACCAGAGGAGTGGGATGGGGTGGGACAATGTGTCTGGGTGTATACATAAGTGTACTGCATGTATGTATGTGCGCGCTTAAGATTAAAAATATGTGGGTGACAAGGCCACAGACATGCAATCGAATGCACATACATGCACGCACGCACACACGCACACACATGCACACACACATACACACGCACACATGCATGCGCACACACGCATGCACACACACGCACACATGCACGCACACACGCACGCACGCACCGCGCATGCACGCACGCACGTACGCACACACACCCACACACACGCAAACACATGCACACGCACACACACACACACACACATGCAAACATACACACACACACACACGCACACACACGCGCACACACACACACACACTCACACACCCTCCACACACACACGCACACACACACACACCTGTTCTGCAGCTCCTCCTCCAGTCCCAACATGGCCAGTGACCTACAAAGGCGGTGAAACTCATCCACTTCACACACGTCCTCCAGAGGCACCACTCCTTGGGAGAGGTAGCAGTAGTCCTTAACACGCTGGAGGGAGAGCTGACGGCGGAGGGAGGGGCTGGCACCGGCCAACAAGTAGTAGAAGATGTGGTAGTTCCTGAGGGGTGGGGAGGGAGGGGAGGGGAGGGGAGAGAAAGGGTGGGGAGGGGAGGGGAGGGAAGGGGAGGGGGAGGGATGGGGAGGCTAGGAAAGGGGAGGGGAGGGAAGGGGAGGGGAGTAGTGAGAGGAGTGAGAGAGGGGAGTGCATACGTACATCTGTATGTACATGTACAATATAAGACGCACATGTGTGTATTTGCGTGTGTGTGTGTGTGTGTGTGTGTGTGTGTGTGTGTGTGTGTGTGTGTGTGTGTGTGTGTGTGTGTGTGTGTGTGTGTGTGTACAGCCCTAGGGGAGGGAGTGTCCTCGGGTACAGCAGTACACAGACCACAAGGCAATAGCCATGAAACGGGAGGCAGGATAACACGATACAGGCAACCACTTTGTCACCATATAAGGTAACACAAGTGTGTACAATACAACAAACCTATTGTATATGTAATGTGATTACAGACATACGGACATGAGCTCAGAGCAGACCACTCACTGACAGGACAGAGCTAAACAGAACTGACCATGGAGTGGTACAAACCCTCCCACACTGCTGCTTTAAAGCTAAGTCACAAAGGCTTGATTGTTAACAGTGGATTTACCAATGAACAGTAGTAGAATGATGTCACCCCACGTGAGTGAATTAATGAAAAAGAACTGAATTATTGCTAATGTCAATCGAAACAGAAACCCTGAAAAGGCTCTATTACATGGATGAATGGTTGTGACAATGAGGTAATTGGCATTAAATAGGAAGTGCGTCATAGAGTGATTGATAGTGATTTGATTTGATGGACCCCAATATCAATCAATAAGCCTAGCCCTGGGTCGGCTGGGTGAACGATGGTTTGGTTGATGTTGCAATGAGGGAGGGGGGGGGGGGGGGAGACAAGGTAGTTACCTTTCTTGTGCAGCTTGCAGCACAATCCTGCTCTTCTCCAACAAGTACTGTTGAATGGAGGCACTGAAAGAAAGAAGGGAGAAGGGTGATAGGGTGTGATGGAAGGGAGGGGGAGTGTGAGTGTGACAGGTGACAGTGTAGGTGTGAGAGAATGGGAGGGGATGAAGGGGGACAGTGTGAAACATGGCATTAGGTATTGTGAGAAGAATGAAATAGTTCAGAGCGGTCGCAATGTCGCGTTGTGTGGGCAGACGCTGGATAGTGTGTTGGGTGTTTCACTCTACCTATTAGCACTGGCATGGGTAATAAAGGAACGTATGACCAGATGGTCTTGGAGTGGCAATAATGCAAGCAGCAATGTTGTTTGCGTGTGTGTGTGTGCGTGTGCGTGTGTGTGTGTGTGTGTGTGTACACAACACACATACACTGTACTAAATGTTTAGTACATGTGAGAGGTCATGGTTACTGGCAGTTGAGTGAGAGAGAGCTGAATCACTCTAAAGGAGTCATCACTACATTCAATACTGAGGAGGACTCAATGCAGACAAAGAACATGTTTTCAATACCATTTTCACTTCAACTGTCAAAGGTGAGGGAAGTACACTGTGTCCAAGACTAATGGTTACTGTCGTACACATGTTGGAGTGGTGTTTAGTCTGTGTGTGACAAGTGCTGTCTACTGTTTTGGCACTAGAAAGTGGAAGGTCCTAATGGTTACAAGGAGTGAGGTGCTTACAGAGAGAAAGAACACATAACACACTGCACAACATGTTGTCTATACTTCACCTCTCACACACTACACTAGCTCTCGCCAGTGAGTTCACATGTTTGTATAGGCCTGCAGACACACATATGCACCGAACACACCACACATGGATTCACAAGACACACACGCATGCACACACACATGCACACACGCACACACACACATGCACGCACACGCACGCACGCACGCACGCACGCATGCATGCACACACACACACACAAACGCACGCACACATGTACACACGCACACACACACACACACACACGCACACACACACATGCACACACACACACACACGCACGCATGTACACACAGACACATACACACACATACACACACATACACACACACACGCACACACACACACACACTTATAGTATGCTCCATTTTCTCTGAACCGAACAAGAATGAACTTTCCAAATCGACTGGAATTGTTGTTGGAAAGAGTAAGCGCATTCCCAAATGCCTAGTGGAGGAGACAGTATGGAAGGTGAGGGGGAGGGGAGGGGGAGGGGGAGGGGGAGGGGAAGGGGAGGAGGAGGGGAGAGAGTGCATTAGAGAACCCATATGTATAATGCTGAAAGATCGACTATTAATGAGGAAAAGAAACAGACAACCCTGTATGTACCATGACACATGGTATGTAGCACAGTGTACGTAGTTCCAGTACTACCATATTTACTCAATACATGTTAGTGGTGCTGGCACTAGGAATGTACATGAACATGCTAGGAACTGTTAGTAAGTGAGGAAATGGGACAAATGTGCACCCCCTACACACATCACATACAGTACATGTATACACACACAGACACACACACACATAGACACACAGACACACAGACACACAGACACAGACACAGACACAGACACACACACACACACACACACACACACACACACACACACACACACACACACACACACACACACACACACACACACACACACACACACACACACACACACACACACACACACAGTCCCATGTCACATAGCTGTAGTCCAAGGTGAGCTCCTCCAACAAGTAGTTCACCAGTCAGGAAGGTGACTGCACTAGGAAGGGCCCAGCACAGAACATGAAGCAGCGAGGGAGAGGAAGATGCCGCGTGACAGTAACGTCACAGCAGCCTGCCCTCCAACAAAATGCACTCAGCACTCTCTTGCTAAAAGGGACACGACTAGCGGAGCGAACTCGAAGGAGGCTCTTCACTAGCTAGGACAAGCCCGCTCACCACGGCTACCTCTTGCTACTGATACTCTACATACCACCACGCTCTACACTGCCCATCTTCCCCAGCGGCTCTCACCTCACGAGGTGCTCATTAGTCGAGTTCGTACGCAGTCGAGCCCGTACCAACCCGCGGCCAGGAGCGTGTCTCTAGAAACGGACACGCGCTCGCTGTCGCTTCCCTCGTCTGATCTGGCGGAGCCCTCACCGCTACAGGCCAGCACTGGAGTGGCGTGTGTCGTAACTGACACCGGAGTGGAGCGAGGTGCCTTCCGTGCCACACGGAGGAACAAGACCATACAAGTGACGACATTGTAGCAATAGGAATATTTAGTACATGTCAAATAGGCTAATATTCACATATAAATTGTAAACACCCCGTATGTACATCACAGGAATTCCCCTCTTATGCGGTCGCAGTATCCAAGTTCAAAGCTTTCATTCAGTAGTCGCTGGCCTTGTCAACGTATTGGCCCCTTTCCTTTTCTTTGAGCTAGTCACAGCGTGAGTACTTGTCTGTTCCTTCATCTAATATGACCTCATTTAAACTATTGACCAAGGTTGAATGTGGTTTAGAGTTGATTAACTACTACTATATAATTGTGATCTGTCTTCCCTCCGTGTCCAGGCATTGCAAGATGCCTATCTCCGCCCAGCAGTGGCGCGTGTCTGTTGGGCTGTTCAACTGTAGTCGAATGAGGTGGCTGTTGAAAGGAGGAGGAGCCAAGATGACAGCTGCTCCCTCGTCCTCCATGTCCAACACGCATGCGGTGAAGAGAGGGGTCCTTCCACTTCTTTACCTGCTCATGTTAGCTTGTGCAATGCCTCCCAGACTCCTCCTCATTCAGAGTGGGGATGTGGAGCTCAACCCTGGACCAGTGGAGACAGGTGAACTACGGGGAGTGTGAGAAACAGTGATTGTACCAAAGTGCACGTGCACGTGCACTCATAAAATACATGTGTTGAATAGCCACAATTATTATGCATATAGTTTATAAAATGCATTTAATTGACTTGTAATAAATCACTGTATCATCTCATTTATATATACTAGCAGAGAAGGGTGCCTTCGGCACCCTCCTCAGCTCCGGCGCCCAACGCAGGTGCCTCCGATGCCAGTGCTTCTGATGCAAAGCACTTCCAAATCTGGCTACTGAATGATAGCTATAGATGCTGCAGTTGCAGTTAGCTATAGAGTTGCATGCAGCTGACTCCTCTTCCACCACGAATCACCTTCTGCAAGGTCAAGCGTCTTGTATTGCCCTCCATATTAAACAGAACTGACTCATGATGGCCCCTTTGAGCTGATTCTTGGTTGTTCTCTTGAGTTGACTCCTGGTTGGTCCTTTGAGATGACTCCCCTCGAGCTGGCTCCTGCTTTTCCCTGGAGCTGACTCCTGTGAGTGAAGGTTGAGTGATGGTCTTGGAGTTCTGACAGTTGTCGTCGATTCCTAAGAGCTCTCATCAACCCTGAATGTCTTGACTTCTTGGTTAGTCCGGTGTTGCCCTTAATGTTCGGCATATGCGCACTGCAACGGTTGCAAATTGCATTGTTTGGAAGAAACGTATTACGATGACGTCATGAAATCATTGCACAAGCCTAAACCCCGCATAACTTGTGCCCATCTTTTCGCCATCGAGCCGCTTTCACTCGCGTAAGACGGTGATTTCCGCTATATAGCTTATATCACCCACAGCCTTCTACATTGTGCTAAAACTATAGCAAAGAAGCCGTCACACCATCTTCCCAGGAGGAGTTGTGTAACAAAGAAATTAGCTGCGAATTCCGTAATCTACTTCGCTTTCCTCCGTAAAACAAAAATGGCGTCCTATAGTAACGTATGGCGAGTTGGCGCAAAACCTTCATTTCGCAAGCTTTCGCAGGGAAACCCAGCCGAAGACACCCTCCGGATAGCGCTTCGACATTCGGACCGCGTTTTTTGCGAACCCTCCGCACGGTTCCCGAGATTAGTGCGGACAAAAAATCGGCCTAGCTCCATTATAATAAGATACAGCGAATATAGTACACGAGTATAGAGGTGTGTTTGCACAAATAGCTATACTGTAATTATAGACTTGACAGAAGTACTTAGTGTTCATTATCAATAGTGGACTGGAGTAGATGAGTTCCTCATTGCATGCATGGAACTCAAACAACAGCTCTAGCGATCTGAAGAAATGATACCAGCAATGATGACAGCAATCAACTCGCTAAATAGAGCACTACATGGCACACACACACACACACACATATGCACATACACATTCAGTAACACTACACACACACACAAAACTACAAAACACAGTACACACACATGATAATGAGATCCACATCACATGCTCAGGTACGTGGGCAATGGAAATAAGGAGTAGGTAGAATAGGATGGAAAAGAGGTTGATGTGTAGATGACAGAGGGGAGAAGGGAATAGGAGAAGTGTAGGAGATGGGTGAGTGGCAACAGGGGACGGGATGACATAAAGAACTGACAATGAACAAGAAATACCAACAGAGCTGTACGTACCACTATAACCGTACAGAGGTCTCCCAGAAGTCTTGCATCCTCCAAGGGTTTTCAGAGGAGGAGCTTCAAGTGTTGTCATGAATGAACTCTTGACTGTGAACAAGTTTGTTCTGTCATTACAGCACTACAAGGAAGGGAGGAGTGGAAATACAAGGGGAGTGCGCTGAGTTGGTACAAAACAACAGATCCTCAAATTAGTGCACACACACACACGCTCACGCAGTGCACACTGACCATCTGTTGTATTTGGGTCATTCCACTCCTTCCACCAAATCCACCAGTGCTGTTTCCAAAGTACCCAGGAGCAGGGGTGTTGGTTGCCACAGGATTTCCCCAGGTCCCTCCCCTCCCTCCTGGACTACTGGCACGGTCCATAACTATGCTACTACACTGCTCTGGCTAAAGGGAGAGGAGGAGAGTGAAGGAATGACAATGAACAGCAATGGGCACAGTAACATACACTACAGTACAGTACATGTACGTACAAACACTATCTCAACATATGGCATCGCAGTGCCAACAGACCTGCCCCACAGCATTCTACCCCTCCACAAACTGAGCTCAGTGGACTACAAACGAGACTCCATCACTAGCTAGGACAAGAGAGAGTAGCTACTACAAAGTTCCAGCTAACTACACTGCCCAGCTCCCCCCGTACCCTCACCTCACCAAGTGGTCACGTCATGGTGGCGTACTTGACAGCAACTTGAGGATTCTCCACAGCCAAGTAGAAGAAGGTCGTACAAGTCACTTGGACTAAGTTAGTGCTCGTGCAGGTCTCCTCATCTGAAGGGCAGCAGCGTCCTCGTGTGATCTGGCACCATAGATAGTAAAAACCACCAAAGAGCACGTGGTCAAGAAAATGGCGTCTACAGCAGATGTTGGGTCGACTTGTAAACGTGCAGGAAGACTAAGCGACGGATGGCGGTGTGTCCCACTGTGACATCCAACTTGTTCAAAGAGAAGACAAGCAGACACGTTGCTGAGCGTTTAGTGAGGTAGACCCAAAGAACGAGGGATCCGTCCACCACATGTGCAGTGAGTCATCCGGTCCAGCCCATCACAGTGATGGAGCTTGCTTCATGCTCATCTCTTTGTACTGGGAAGTGTAACATACTGTAGAACCTGTCTATTGAGGGCACTATATGCGGCACCCACCTGTCTATAGAGACCACATGCCCTCCCCCGTTCCAAGGGGTGACAACACATTGTTTTACATCTTCATAAAGCAGCCCCTCCTTCACACTGTTAGAAATAAGGAGTGAGATTCTCACATTAAAAACTGGTATGAATTGGTTGCCAGTGTGAGCACACCCATTTGCAGTGTGATGTTCACTCCAACCATCACAAGAGACTGCATGGGTACAAACACCACATGCCATCGATGGGGACACTTTGTGGGGAGTTCTAATCACTTCACAGTACATTTCACTACAGATATGTGGTACACTGCTTTGGGGAGTTGTGTATAGGTACATAGTACACAGCATACCTCCACGTGGGATAGCTGGTGGGTGATGCAAACTACCTCATGGTACACTGAACTACATAAAGTTGTATACTTAGTTTGAGGAGGTCCTCCCACTGCACACACCATACCATCAGGCTGAGCTGTGTCCAAGGTGTAGCTATGGACTTAGATCTTGTAGAATTCATAGTAAATTCTCATCTTTGTGTCTTTGAGTAATTGCTTCTCTTAATCAGTCAGAAATGGTGTCAACGACAGTGTTAATACTGACATCAGTCTGTCTGTCACACTAAAGAAATTGTGTGACTGTCACATCCTTAGTGATTGGAGTGACAATCACACCGTATTGTAACAGTGAATACATACTTAGTATGGTCAGACATTTCTGGTCCAGAGGTGGTCTCATTAGACAGGTTTCACTGTAGTCCTAATTTCCCATATGGTCTTGTTGTGTTGTACCAGTTTCTAATGTATTGTGTGATGTGTCTTGTTGGCTCCCTCCACAGTTATGAGGTTGAAGTGACCAAGTTCACCTCCAGTTGGAGTGTCCGCACTGTGCTCTGCTCCATCCTCCATCACCACCATCCCATCATTCTTCACTACACTAGCCAAGTTGACGAGGCTATGTCATCGGACAACTTGCGGCAGACATTGGACACTGCACAGGATGAGCTCAGTGTGGAGAAACTGCTGGACCCTGAAGGTGTGCAGTGCACCATTGGTTTTGTCGTTGACCTGGTTGTCTTCTTCCACTGTGTCCCTCACTGTAGCAGCAGTGTTCTCACTAGACCACTTATTGTTTAGTGTTTCTTGCCCTCCCTCAGTGTGCCCTGTGGTGTGTGTTCATTGAATCCTGTGATGTATGTGCCCTTCCTTATTGCTTCATACTAGATTGTGTGGCAGTGGCTATTAGTGTACATGTACAATAGTATATCACGGAACACTCTACTGTGGATGTACCAATGTCTGGCCACTCCACTCACCTTTCCACTTTGCCTTTCCCCTCCCTCCCTACACTTCCCTTCCCACTCCCTTACCATCTCATTTCCCAATCTCCATTTCCAATGCTTTTTGGCTACATTCTGTTCTCCATATTCTAACTAGAAGCTGTTCAAGCTGTTCCAACTAGAAGCAAGTATGTCTGCTCACCTCAAACAGTGGCTGGGCTATTAAAATGCATAAGAAGGTGTTTGTAAGTGATTAAGGTCAATCCCTGGGTGTGCCATGGAGGGAGCTGGTCAGGAATGGTGTTTCTGACCTGAGCTGTGTTCCTGACAGTGCAGTGCCTTTGTTGCCAATGCTTTAGCTGTTCTCAGCTGTACTGCCACACAATTGTTAGTTCACTGCCGCTGTGTGCTTGTTTGGAGACATGTAACCATTAACAGGATGGTAGTCGTGAGTTTGTGAGACGTCTGTGTGTCTGTGTGTCTGTGTGTTTCTCCATCCTCCAGATGTGACTGAGTCTACGTATGAGCTGTCAGTGGACCACACCCCCCAACAGGGGATGTCCCTACCACTCAATGTACCCCCAAGTGTGGCCACACCCACAGACTCACAGAACGGACCTCACTCTGAACCAGCACTAGGTGTGTTTGGTAGGGCAATGTGGGCGTGTACCTGCTTGTGGAGGAGTGTGCATGAGGGGGGGGTGAGTGTACCTTTGATGTGATGTTTGGGTGCATGAATACATTGAGTGTATGTGTTGTTAATTGGGGTTTGCCCATGCTGGGAACTGTGTGTGAGTGGTTATACACTATGTCCATCTCTCCTCACTCCACCCTCCTCTTCACTCTTCTTTTTTCCATCCCCTCCCCTCTCCCCTCCCCTCTCCTCCCCTCCCCTCTCCTCCCCTCCCCTCCCCTCTCCTCCCGTCGGATTCCCCTCTCCCTGTCAGAGAGTGACTTGTGTGTTGATCTTGAATCAGCTCTAGCTGCCTTGCTCCTCTCTTAGCTGCACCCCACACCACTCCTACCAGTGGACACACGTGTGCAGTTTGTGTTCCAGTGTGTATCATTTCCCCAACATTAACCCACTATTTTGTTGCATTCTGCATAAACCACTACACTATCCTGTTTGTCTAGTATGGCAAACACTTTATATTCTGCATCTTCTTGATGCGTGTAAGAAAGGATTGGATGTAGGGAAGAGTTGTTTACTTGCAAAAATTGCTGAAGTAGCCATATCTACCATCTGCCATGCCATGTTGGTATGTTACCTAGCAGCTATCCAAGGTATGGGTCATTTGTAGCAATTTGTAGTAGTACAAAGTGTGAGTATGTGTACTTGGGTTAGGTATCCGTCCAAAGACCACTCCCTAATTCTGCATGACTTATTTGTGTCAGTTCATCAGTATGTCCAACCCAGCTGTGGTCATGTACTTGTGGGTTGTCACACATACATATGACGAACACCATGACGCAGCTAAACACAGCTGCAACATTCCTCACTCTGCATACGTAGCTACATCCAGAGCTGGTCCAGTACTAGGACAGTATATATAGCTACCGCCAAACTGCTGGTTTGGTTGTTGACCTGGTTGTCTTCTTCCACTGTTAAAAGTTAGTGTTTTGAATTCGATTTGATATGTGTTGTGGTGTGTGTGTGTGGTTTGGTTCTGCCATGAGTGTTTATTGTACAGTGACAGTAGTTATGCGTTGGTGTTAGTAATGGTGTAGAGGTTCATTCCTACGTAGCTAATACTCTCTCTCTCTCTCCTAGGATCGCTGCATCACTCCATCCCACCTCTCCAGTAAGCAGGCCATTCAGATACTAGTGGATGACGATCCTCTTGCACTGGATGACGGAGACTACAACTTGGAGGCCGGGGTGAAGTCACATGACAGTCACATGACCATCACGCATTAGTCATATCACTGTCACATAAGTCACCATTGTCATTGCACTTGACTGTCACTATTATAATCACACATGGCTCTCACTATCGTCATTTCCCTCCCCTTCCCCCTCCCCCCCCCCCCCTTCAGGTTTGCTTCCTGTGTGTGTGTGTGTGTGTGTGTGTGTGTGTGTGTGTGTGTGTGTGTGTGTGTGTGTGTGTGTGTGTGTGTGTGTGTGTGTGTGTGTGTGTGTGTGTGTGTGTGTGTGTGTGTGTGTGTGACCCCTCTGTGTCTCCTTGTGTGTGTGCACCCCTCTGTATCTCCTTGTGTGTGTGTGTGTACCCCTCTGTATCTCCTTGTGTGTGTGTGTACCCCTCTCCACCTCCTCCCCCTGTCATTAGAAATGGGTCTGCCCACATCTCACCAGTCGTCATTGTCCAGTAATGCCCACTCCTCTCGTGGTGCCTCTGGAGTCAGCAGGAGCTACAGCACAGCTCAGGTAGGGATGGAGGGAGGTGTGGTGTGCACAGGACATGTGGACATGTGTAGACATAGTGATACACACAGTGATACATTAGTGACATGTCACACAAGTACAATCACTGACACACAGACAGGGACACACACGCACACACACACACACACACACACACACACACACACACACACACACACACACACACTACATGTGTATTACTAATGTCCACTGACCAGCCTACCTTGACTCCTCCTACAGAGCCAGCTTCCCCCCATCCCGGAGACTGTACAAGCACACAGCAGCAGCCAGCCTGGTGAGGGAGGGGGAGGGGAGGGGAGGAGGGAGAAAAGGGGAGGGGAAGGGAGGGGAGCGGAGGAGAAGGGAGGGGGAGATAGAACAGAGAAAAGATCAAAGGGAAGAGAGGGGAGGAAGAAGGGACTGGTAAGGGAGGTGCACACAATAGCTAGTATGCTGCTCTTGTGTGCTTGTTCGTTAAGTCCAGTGGGGAGTTTGTGAGACGTCTATGTGTCTGTGTGTCTGTGTGTTTCTCCATCCTCTAGATGTGACTGAGTCTACGTATGAGCTGTCAGTGGACCACACACCCCAGCAGGGGATGTCCCTACCACTCAGTGTACCCCTGTGTGGCCACACCCACAGACTCACAGAAGGGATCTCACTCTGAACAGTACTAGGTGTGTTTGGTAGGTCAGTGTGGGAGTGTACTGCTTGTGGGGAAGTGTGCATGTGGGGCGTGTATGTATGAGTGTGTACTTTTGATAGGATAAAATTTGATGTGTGTGTGTGCGTGTGCGTGCGTGTGTGTGTGTGTGCAGATCTCCCCACTTCACCTACCCCTCCCCTCTCCTCCCCTCCCCTCCCCTCCCCTCCTCTCCCTTCCCCTACCCTCCATTCCCCTCCCCTCTACTGTCAGAGAGTGACTTGTATGCAGACCCTGAACCAGCTCTAACTGCCTTATTCCAGCTCCTCTCCTAACCACCCAAACACCCACCAATCCTACCAGTGGACGCATGTACAATCAACTGACACTACATGTACTAACACACTCAGATGTGGTGTATTCAATAACGTCTATGTACCTCACAATCATCACATACATATGTATGATCTTTAAGACTGTTTATGTGAATCAGTAGAATTACGTTATGTCTTCAAATCTGCTAAGCTCCACCTTCTGACCACAATGACATGCTACCTACTGTAGTCATGATCAGTGGTGTGCCCCTTGTGGACGTGCTTGAGCTCAATCAGGAGTTAGCTGTCAACTGCACACAGTGCCATGAATGATATGTACAAACAGTGCTCAGATGCTTATTTATATACAACAAGCTGCCTTGGACTATACTACATACACAATGCATGCACATGCAGTGCATCGATCCATATAATTATAACAACTTCATGATCAGTTTCTTCACAACGAACCTGTGTACATCCTTGGTCATGAGGTAAGTTAAGCATGGTCTGGTAGGCTCCTGCATCTATTATTATATATTATTATGCATGAATGTATGCTTGATCAGCGGTGATTCCACGTACACTGTAGCCGCGATCTTTGAAAGCTATATAGGGCTAGGGGTAAAACCCGGTGGACTGGAGTGGGTGGACTCTGCGAGACTAAAGAATGCAATGCAACATTGCTGACGTACGTAGCGCTTGGTCGGATTTGTTACCAGGTTACTGATTTCAGTCTTCGCTATATACGCGGGCTAGTCAGTCGAGGAGTGAGTTGTGCACTCATGTCGCAATCTTTGACGTGAGTCCGTACAGTTAGCTAGCTAAAGAAGTTAGCTTCCGATGTTGTGGTGCATGTGCGCGCCGGGAATGGTTTGGCTGTAGCTATCTCCCTCCTTCCCTCTGTGTCCAGTCCTTGCAAGATGCCCATCTCCGCCCAGCAGTGGCGCGTATCTGTTGGGCTGTTCAACTGCAGTCGAATGAGGTGGCTGTTGAAAGGAGGAGGAGCGAAGATGACAGCTGCTCCCTCGTCCTCCAGGTCCAACACGCATGCGGTGAAGAGAGGGCTCTTTCTACTTCTTTACCTGCTCATGTTAGCTTGTGCAATGCCTCCCCGACTCCTCCTCATTCAGAGTGGGGATGTGGAGCTCAACCCTGGACCAGTGGAGACAGGTGAATATGAAAGGACGTATTAGATGTGCCATACAGTTAACATGGCAGTCCAACTACATAGCTAGTTTGCTATTGCTATGGTAATTCAAATGGTTTATTGTGGTGTGTTGTTATCTCTAGTGATATGTTCCTGTATGTTACTAGTCTGACGTAGACCAGTACCCCATACTGCCTCCACTGGCATGTGTCATGTGTCATGCATGTACTCACTTACGGACTGACCCAGTCTTCCTCCTAGCCTAAACAGTTTTCCTCTGAGTTGCACGGCATACTAACAACATCCAGTATATCTCTGTCATCTCTGCTGTGTGGCTCACAGTAACAGCAAGAAAATGTCAATTGTATTTGTTCTTTGATCTATTAGTCACATGTACATGTACGTATCTGCATTGAGTATGTACTGTATATGCTTACCTGGGTGTTGGTATTAGTGATGATTGTTATCAGGTTACTTACCGTATTTGCTCTATTAAACGCCGCTCTCTAATAGTAGCCATAGTCTCATACCCAGACCCACTTCCAGCCGCCATTTTATTGCGGGCTGGGAAAGTGGGTCTGGTACCTATGCGACAAAACCTTGGATCAAAGGCGAATTTTGTTACGCAATGACACGTGACAGTCACTGGCTTGACAGCTTGTACGAATGGACAACAGCAGGTGGTAATTCGTTCGCACTGAAGTGCCGCTATGACTTGGATTAAAGCAGACGAAGCCGAAGTGAGATCCATGAAGAGATGCCCGAAGATTGCTCTTTTTGTTGCCAGCAAGCAAAGGAGAAGCGACGCAGTCTCAACGCGATCTTTCAACGTGAAGCTAATTCGGCTATTCTAACGTTGCTGACGGTGATCTGGCCTGCCTTGAGCTCAAAGCTGACTTTCCACTGCCCGTGGGAAGGGCAACGAACACATCTATTCCTTCGAGGAAGGCCTTACTGCTTTGCTCTGTTCCTCACGGAGACTTTGACAGCCAAGGTTACGAACAGAAGCTTCCACAATCCTGCCAAACAAACGAATACAAATAGAGCGGCCGAGACAGGGAACGAGAACGGTCATTGCTTCACGAATCTAGAAAAGTTAAGGAAAGTTGCCACCGTTGTTCTGAAGCCTCGTGACCACACGTGACTACTTCATTAACATTCTCAAATGCGCAATTTGATTGGTCTGTGGATCCGCAGATTTTGATCCAAGGTTTTGTCGCATAGGTACCAGACCCACTTTCCCTGCCCGCAATAAAATGGCGGCCGGAAGTGCATGGGTCTGGGTACGAGACTATAGTAGCCGCACCTTCGGATGTGCTGAAAGAAATAGTAGCCGCTCTCTATTAGTAGCCGCGGCTATTATTCGAGTAGACAACCTTGGGATCGCTCGACGGCAATAGCAGAGATAGCAATACAAGCAAAAAGTATACAGTAGCTACATTTTAAGGATTGTAGAAAGCATAGTATAATGAATTAGCAGTCTTCTAGAACAAGTTCGTTCTCCTCCAACTCTTCTTCGTCCTCTTCAACATCGGCGAAGGGGTCTGATTCCTCGAGCGAATCTGTTGCAGTGGATTTCAATTGTCTTCCTGGCGTCTGCAACCACTCCACCTTCCTTAAGACAGTGGATTTATCCGTCTTCCGTGCCGTCTGTGTGCACGGAAATCCCACACGCGCAGAAGGACTTCTTTATGGTCTCTGTTGAAAGCGCCTCCCAGCACTCCTTCACCCACTGGAGGCACAACGCTTTGCTGGGAGCACGCACATTCCCAGCGGCTGTGTAAGTCTTGGGACCGGTTGAGGTAGGGGCTTTTTTCAAAGCCCCTACTTCACAAAAGACTTCACCGACCGAGTCACCGACGGATGCCCACTGAGTTTAATAAACGCCGCTCTCCAATAGACGCCGCACCAAATTGCCTAGCGAAATAAATAGTAGCCGCGGCGTCTAATAGAGCGAATACGGTATTACACGTACATGTATTTAGTTGCCACACCATATCCTTGTGGTCCTGCTGCATTGATATCCTATTCCACTATACATATGTTTGTGCCTGGTGTGTTCTGTAGGTGCTGAGCCATCCCTCATTGACCTTCTAAGACACGTTGTCCCAACTATTGCAGCACGGTGGAAGATGGTGGGGTATGCCTTGGGAGTGCAGCGTGAGGTCTTGAACACTGTTGAGTATAATGTGCGGAAGGCAGAAGGATGTGCAATGGAGCTCCTAGCTCTGTGGTTATGCAGAACTCCTGGAACAGGTGGTCAACCTCGTACATGGCATTCTATTCTAGCAGCAGTTGAAACGGTGATTGGACCTGGAGAGAAAAAGAGAATTGAGGCTAAATTGAAGACATTGACGTCAGTGACAACAGATTCTACACTTGATCATGACTCTCAGAAAATAGTGAGTATCTGCATATATTAAACGACATATTCATGTGTCCAAACTTGCCTGCGGTCCAGGAAAAATGCCCGTGCAATGCTAGTCTATTGTGTTATACCCTAGCTCCCCACCCAGGCCTACCTTGGGGTGGGAGGGTCTAGCGGGATAGACTGCATTCTGCAACTCATGCAGACCTGCCTGAGAGGTATACATATACTTGACAAAGAACTGACTGTTCTTATAAATCCCACTTCTCTTCCTTGGTACACATGAGAGGTGTTGTAAATCTTCTAAAAACTTCGAATAATCTAATTTTTGCAAAGCTGTGATCTTCTTCAGTGATTGCTGTTCATTATGCCAGAATTTTATGTACTAGTTATTGCATGGCCGCGAGGGCATTCGCTAATTTATCACACGAGCCATTCAACAATATTCCTTGTTACATGATGAAGCCATACATCAAAGGAATCAACTGTGCGTTATTTTGGCAAATGCACTGGATAACGCACAGTTGCCTTATTTGAAAGTGTATAACGCATTGTTTGTTTTATAACGCACTGTTTTGAAAGGAGCTCTTATTGACATATCCAAACATTTTCTAGCCTTATGTAAACGTTTTGTTTGCTGTTTTAGCAAATTCCCTTTGATATTCCGCACCTTGTGAATTTTCACATGAACTTTGGCTCCTCAATGATGAGTACATGGCACTTAGAAATGGTCATCCCCAGAAATTATTTATGCCTAGCACAGCACTGCACATGCATGTTTGATGGCAGAGAGTTGGAATTGTGCATGCAATATCTTTAGAGTTTTCTGAATGTGATTTTAGTGTGAAAGAAGGTCCCTCCACTCTCCAAGCTCTACAGACCTTCCAATTCTATACAGGCTGCACTCTGCATGGAAGCTCTAAGTTCGTACACTGCCGTCGCCTTATTCAGAAGGAGAGGCCACTGACAGCCTTTACCCTCACTACGCTTAGTCCTTCACCTTTCTTCGTCAAGAGGAGCGTGTTCTCCGGTTTCTATAGTAATTGCAGTCTAGTTCGTTCGGTAAAATGTTTGACAGCAAAGGAATTCAAGCGCAAATCATTTCTGTTTGAACTGTAACAAGCCAGTTATCGCATGGCCCCTCGGGCGTTTCACTAATTTATTGCACTCGGGCGCTTCACGCCCTCGTGTGATAAATTAGCGAACGTACTCGCGGCCATGTGATAACTAGTACATACTATGCTTACTGCTCACGGTTTCTTCACAAGTTGTGTATCTACTCCAGTGCTACCAACGTCAGCCATCTTTCTGACACATGATTTGTGCCCTTCTGCACGTCAGAGAATAATTCTGGAACCACATGCAAGCCTGTTCACAATACGATTACTGAAGTTGTTAGCACTGGACAATTGTAGAGATATGACTTAGCAAGAATGTTAGTAGCTACCGTATAGCGGAAAAATTTCGCGAGGTTTAATGTTCGTGCTTTTTGCGATTTCACCAAATTTGCGAAAAATTCCTTCACGAATTTTCTCCACCCATCAGTATAATAATATGCAAAGGTCATAATAAGATGGCTGCCGTGTAGCGCAGAAGTGGGTTTAGCCATTTAAGTGCTATCTTACGGTTCTGTGCTCGAACATTCCCTTCAACTAAATAGTTTGCCTGCCAAAGAGATGTTTTGGAGGTTGGAAATTGCGAAATTAAAACCACAAAATGTTTGGTTTTGAACAAAATTGTGAAATTTTCCTCCACGAAATTTTTCTGCTATACAGTATTGTTTTATGCATGCACCCTGCAGACTCATTTGCTTGATTTTGCACTCAACTAGTGCAACAGTATAACACAACTACACTGGTAATGATTATCTCCTCATTATCCTGTATTGTGTAATTGCCCAACACTCTATCCAATGATCCAAAAGTTCGTTTCACACTTTTCTTATAATCCACTGACAGGATCATTTTGAGAGTTTCGGGACAGTTAAAAGACATCTCAGGGTCCTGTCTCAAATTTGAAGCAGGCCCTTTCCTCACCTGCCTGAGGCCTGTCTATTAATCTATATATATAAAGAAGGATTGAGCAGAACGTTTGTCCGCGAAGTGCTCCCGCGAACAGCCACCAATTGAGACCAAACTTTCCCAGATTATGGACGCCCCACCCGGTCTCGATCTAAGGGGGGCAACGTGCGCGAAGAAGCCCCTACCGAGGAGTGCGCGGCGAAAAACCTCCAAACGACCGTCCGCCATCTTGGATTTACGGAGAAAATATACGGTTTTCTGCGCACGCTCCTATGCTGCCTATACAAAAGAAGAACCCCAACCGTTGTTCATGAACTCCTCCGTAGAACGTCGATGAAACATGCCCAAACGTTTCCAGCCGTTATACGCTGTACCTCACATCAATATAAGGTGGTAGACGTGCTAAAATAAGCTGCTTCCGAGGAGCGCGTGGTGAAAACCCAGGATGAACCAACGGTCGGCCATCTTGGCTCTTGAAAGAAAGTATGCCGTATCCTAGACGTTCGCGCATCCAAGCTAGCGCGATACCCAAGCTGAGAAAAAGGAAAGGGGGTTATTTCACACACAGAAACCATCAGCTTCTTACAACTAACCAGTGTTTGTCTACGGTGATCTTTCATGTAAATTGCATGCACACATGGTAGGTCAGTCACACTGACATCAGGCCAGCCTGGACTATCCTTTGCCAGAGCATGCATGACCAGCCAGTGCATTACTAGCTGGGGCCTGAGTAGCAATGGCATTACCAGCCTGTGTCCGACCAGCTGGCATACGCCGAGCACGCGGAGAGACCTACCCGAAGGGTGGGTCTGTCCGCTAGTTAAACTATAATAATATATGCACTGTGCAATGAATATGATTTTGTGACCAGTCAGTGCACCCAACTGCTATATATAGTCTTGTGTGTCCAGACCCTTTCCTTATGGTCTTGCATTATTAAACATAGATGCTTGTGCAATACTGGAAAGGGTCTGGCCATGCTAGACTACCCAACTGCTTGTATTACATGCTGCGTGTGTCACACACGAGGTCCCTTCCTGTCCATGCACTTTGTACACAGATGGAGTCCTTCTTCAGCCGAATGAGGGAGCATTATAGCACTATGCACATCGTGGAAGATGAGTGGTTCCCCAACCAGTCAATGTGCTACATCAACCTTGCTCTCGGCGATTTCAAATTGGGCTCACAACTTGCCCAAAAGATGTTTGTCAAAGCAGTGAAAGAAGGTGTTGATAATGTGTACACATACCAGACTGGTAAGGTAGAGTGTGAGGCAATCCCTCAACTGGTGAAAAAGCATAAACTTGTAATCATTAGTGGTGCTCCCGGGGTGGGTAAAAGTACGTTGGCTCGGAAGGTATGCCAAGATGTCTGCCGATCTCCTGATTGCCATGGTTACAGCTTGGTTCTCTTGGTAGAGTTACGTAAACTCATACACTTTATGAAAGATTTCAAATTAGTGGACATTTTGCATCTAGATCTATTTCAAGGAATGATAGGAGACACCTCATCACCTGATGAATTGTCTAAAGCCATTCATAGGAGCCTAGGGAGAGGTGTGCTCTTCATTATGGACGGATTTGATGAACTCCCCCTTTATCTTCGGCAGTCTGACTTCCTTGTAAACCTTCTGTCACACAATCTGGAATGCAGTGCCCCTCTGCCATATTGCCATGTGGTTATGACATCTCGATCAATTGTAACCAGTGAGATATACCACAGAGTGCGGACTGGTGTCACTAATATCGAGGTGCTTGGGTTCACTCAGCAGCAGATCAAGGAGTATGCTGGCCACTTCTTTACTGATCAAGGGCAACCAGACCTGCTAGAGAAGTTCATAAGGAAGATTGACAGTGTCCTACAGATTAGAGGCCTCTGTTCAATCCCTGTTATTCTGTCCATTATTTGTCAAGTGTTCATATATAAGGAAGACCTTCCACCGACATTGACTGAAATTTACGATTTCTACCTTAGTGTGAAAGTACAGAAGCAGAGCGAAGACTTGCCTGAACTGAAATCCATTGTGAATCTTCCAAAAGAGCATGATATCTATACACTCGGGAAAATTGCTTATAACTGCATTCAGAACCAAAAAATTGTTTTTGCTTCATCTGATCTCCAGGGTCTTGAAAGGCGCTTCTCAGATGACCGTAAAACAGTGTGTAGTGTTTTGACGGGTAGGCCCATTCGGAATGATCCAAGGTCCAAGAAAGGTGCCATTGAATGCTTCTTCTTCATTCACTTGACTGTGCAGGAGTTCCTTGCTGCTGTTTATGTGTCTCTCCTGACAGCAGACAAGCAGTGTGAAATCTGGGTCAGGTATCTCGGTGAGCCCCACATGGCACAGGTGTGGCGCTTTTATTGTGGATTGACTAAGTTACAGCACTTTGACCGCCTTCAAAAGAGGATAAACTCATATCCCGTAGACTTTCAAATGCAGTGCCTATTTGAGACGCAAAATAGTTCATTGGTTTGTGACCTGATGCCACGTATTGTTGGAGAAATGGTGACTGTAAAGCCCGAGACAGCTTATGACTCCACAGCATACGGCTATTGTCTTTCTGTACTGCCTTCATTGAAATGCCTCACCATTGAGAATGGTGGAAATTCTGCAGAAGTCCATCGCTTGCTGGAGCCAGTCTATGCCAGTGGAACACTGCAGACACTGCACCAACCAGATGGTGAGTAATTTCATCTTTGTGTTCCACTTGGATACTAATCATAATACATTTGCATATGGGATTGGATTTAATTTATACTAGCATAATTATCATACAGATATGTTTACAAAGCACTCCCCCACTGATGTGTTACAGGAGTTCTAATTTTCAATCTCATATATATATATATACATTGTGCACAACTGCAGACATTGTGCCAAACAAATTTTGGTGAGGAGTAGTTTCATCACATTGGATACTAGCATATATCATACAGATGATTTTATGAAGCACTGCCTCACTAGTACTGATGTGTTACATGAGCTATAATTTCCATCCCTTATATGTACCTTGTGCATAACTGCTGCCCTGTGTATATATGCAAGCTACAGATGTATAGCATTTCACTGCATGCCAGTTTGTTGTAAAGCAGTATGTTGCCTCACTTTACTCACCTCCATGTATTGAACTAACCATATGTTGTGCTATGCTGTGTTTTAGGGACTGACTGGAGAGAACTAGAAGTTGCTTTAGACAGACTTGTATCACTGGAGAGGGTAGCTTCTAAAGGTGACAGAACGGTATCCTCAATAGAGAGTTTTAGATCCACGCTTATGTTAACGTTAAACGGTACGTGACGAATCATGATGTCACAACGTTTACAGTACAAACGGTAGTATGCATACGCTGGAACGCCTCTTCAGGCATACTAAACTCTGGAATTTCACCATGAACGTTGCGGTTTTGGCTTATCACGTGACTCATTAATGACGCATTGTGATGTCAATGTTCATGAGGCGTTGATGAGCATTCATGTAGCTAAAAGGATGGTTCAATTAAAATGTTTCAACCACACGAGGGTCTTCATCAGTTACAAAACAGTTTTGTAACTGATGAAGACCCTCGTCAAAACGTTTTACTTGAACCATTCTTTTTAGCTATGTGAATGCTCATCAATGCCTCATAAACCTGCCAGACAACGTAGCATGAGCCTCTACCACATTATCTCAATGTTCAGCGTAAATGCTGATCTAAAACTCTCTAATAACTTCCATTCTGCTCATGTAGAGAGTGCATGGATGTATGACTCCTTGAAGGGATGGAATTGAAGCAATAGCCACCTCTACACGTGGAACATGTGCAGAGGTGGACACATTCATAGTTGTATCAGTGATAGTACAGCTCCTTCAGCTGACGACTTGTGGGGTGTGCACATGAGTGGTAATCCTCATGTATTAGTGAGAGTGTCAGTGTTGTGTTTACAGAAAGATGCATAATTATATGAACTAGCTGAATACCCTCCCTTCGGGTGGGTTCCCAGCATATCGTTTGAAATTTGAACATTGAACCAATGGAAACTGTCTGTTTACATGGGAGCATTCCATAGACTTGCTCTGTAAAACTCCGTGTGTACAGAATTTACTTACATTAAGTCATTTCCTCTATATAAAGGAGTACAGTGGTGAAGGCGCTAACCACCATAGGTCACCCCCCTTATTGCCGTTAAGTACTCTTCTAAGTTTGGCGAAAATTGGTGGAAAGTTGAAGGAGGAATTTCTGGACAACGAAACAATCTTTTCCCTATCTCTTAGATATGGCGACGACTGTAAAAGTGGCAAGAACTCTTACAGAACGACTTTAAGCCAAATTTCGGCTCAACCAAGTTACTCTTGCTACGCCTCTTTGTATTCCTACCACATTTCCTGATCATTCATCCGAAACTGAAGGAATAATTAGGTAACAAAGCTTTGTGCATTACATTTATTTTATTATAATAAGATTCACAGATGGTGTTAGTGTTTGGAGCTCTTTGGCTACATGAGTAGCTCTGACACTGTGTACCACTAGCCACTGTTGTGGTGGATGGTGGGGAATGAATGTCAGTGTATTAAATTAGAGTGTGTCTGCCATGTTTAGAGTTCACTGAGTGCATGACATGTTACTATCTTTGTCTATCACAGATGGAGCCTTCAACGGACACTTTGGCAAAGTGTACTTGAATGGACCTCCCCTCAGTACAGTAGTGAAGTTGCTGTGTCTACTACATGTGACAGAGATTGAGTGTTGGTACATACGAAGATGTGAGGTAAGCATCAGTGTGAGATGTAATGATGGTTGCATCCAAACTTCAACCCAACTGCACATGTGTAAGGTCACCTCACATTTTGGGAGTAGTTCACTGTAGCAGATGTATACAGATATGTATACCTATACCACTGCCATAGAAACAGCCTGAAACACTCTTTAATACATGGTTTCCATGGCAACAGGAAGCACACTCATACATACTACATATTTATGCTATGTACTGTATTCCTCGGCCTTCAACCTTGGGAAATACCCCTAATACATCCTCAGTGTAGTGTATGATAGCTTAGATATTGTCCACTGATATCAAACAGTAGTGACAGTGTCAAATGGTGTTTGTCACCCTCCCACTGCATGATGGACTGTGTTGATGTCTTATTCTACAGGCAATAGACTGTAAGGTCCTGATTGAGATGGAAAGGTCACTCTCAGGAAACAAGACCATGAACAAGCTGACACTGAGTGGTGGTGGTATGACTCTACCAGAACAGTTCTGTCGTCACCTTCTACTTGGAATCAGAAGAAACAAATCATTATCAAAAGTGTACCTATCCTTTGACCCACAGTCCTGGTATTTTCCTGATGTTGGTAGGTTGGTGTATGTCAGTCACATATTGAGTGACTCAGTTGGATGTAGTGTATAGTGTGTAACAAGCAGTAATGAGGACGTCTATGTAATAGTTAAACCAGAGCCTGTTCCACGCATGGCAACTTGCGGTCAGTTCTTTCTCTGCACTGCACTTGTAGCTGTATTGTCGCTCTTTCCTGCTTCACAACAAAACACACAAGTCAAACAACCATGTGTGTGCATGAGTCCACTTGCGGGCACTTCGTGGGTGCTAAAGGGTCTAGTGAACTAGACTAAGAGTGCATCTATGGGATTTAGAAGCAATGGTCACTGACCCTGCAAAGTGCCCACATGTGCATCTATGGTTTTTGGACGCCTGCGCAAAATGCTAGTGGTATTTCTATTGCATTTAGATGCTGTATTTAGACGCCCATTACCATGGTAACAGGATCTGTGTAAAGTTAAGTATGTATAATTATGTAAGTATGGTATTTACATATTCAACTCTACACCTGTTTCCCAGTGCCTGCAGGTGGTCAAGGGAGTGTACAACATATTACTCTGTGGCATGTTCCAGTAGATATCTTCGTAAACATGTTGTCCTACTTTAGTGAAGTTAAAGAACTGAAGTGTCATGCCATCCGTCCCCCACAAGAGGTACAGTGTGTGCACATGTACAGTGTGGCTTGGGATGCACTAGTCTTTTGTATACACCAATTATTGTTCAAGAGTGTTTTGATAATGGATGTTTTTGTCAGGCTAAAAACTGAAGCAAAGCAAGTAGTCTTGATTCTGAAACTGCAGTGGGTTTGTACATATGTATAGGGTCAATGCCTCAAGTATACATGTGCCGCATGGGTGCCTTGTGAATTAGGAGCTTTTCACTGTCAGCAGTCCCTCCCTTGTGCTCAGAACAACCATTTTGTGCTGTATCGTTGTTCTGAGCCATACATGGCTGGCATGCTTTGGTCATTTTACGTCATTTGCACAGTGTGGCCCAGGCCCTGTGCACCAATCCTGCAGGGGATATGCACTGCCTTTCATGGTTAACTCAATTCACTCAGCCAGACAAATGAGTCATGATAAAGTGTAGTGTGCCTATAGCTATATCACCCACAATGCACTTTGCATGGTTGACACAATTCAGACTTAACCTGCCTTTCTACCTCCTTCTGAACATCAGCCCAACAGATGAGTCATAATAGAGGGTGGCTAGCCATATCTCCAATGCACTATGCCAATGCACTTTGTTGGTGTGTTTCTGACCAGAGTTGCTTCTTCATGCAGCGTGGATTGAGAGAAGAGGAACTGAAGTTGAATGAAATGGAGCAGGCTCTCACATTGATGAGTAGACTTGAGAAGTTGGTGCTGGGAATGATTCCTGTAAGTTTATGTGGCTTGGATGACTAGTTGTGTGCATGCTTGCGTGTGTACATGTGTGCATGCATGCTGCGTGCGTGTGTGTATGCATGCATGTGTGTACGTGCATGTGTGTGTGGAGGGGGGGAGGGAGTGTGAAAATGAAGGGGACAGGAAGGCAGAGAAATATATGTCTGTAGTCATGGGAGTTTCTCCAAAACACTAGCTAAGCCAATTGTCATGTTTCATTGGTCAACTAAATGCTAAAAGTGTGCACTGTGGTTGTGTGTGTGTGTGTGTGTGTGTGTGTGTGTGTGTGTGTGTGTGTGTGTGTGTGTGTGTGTGTGTGTGTGTGTGTGTGGATGAGAGTCGGAAGAGGAGTGAATGAAGTGGTAAGTGAAGGGAATGGAGGGAGGGGCAGAGGAAGGCATTGTGCAGAGGGGACCAGACACTGGTACATACACAGTAGAGGGATAGTGTAGTGTGAGTGCATTTTTGTATTAATTTGCTTTATGCCTTGTGTCCATTCACATTGGACTTACATTGCTCCTCCCTTGATTGTTAGGTGTCAGACTTACTGAGGGTGAAATTTGGAATGGCAGTATTGAAAGGTGTTTCAAAGCAGCACAACATAGCAGAGTTTGTACTGTTTGACTGGTATAGGAGTGAAGACCTACTCCAGGACATGCTATCAAGACTACCACCTGATGAGAGAGACATGTTCACGACAGGGAAGTACACTGATGAGTATGTTGCCACCTACCCCTGTATCCAACTTTCTTCAAGTGAGTACTGACAGTGGCAATACTAAAACACAGAATATGGAATAGATATTAAAATGGCAAACAACTTGTATGCAAACAAGTCTCGCTGGCGTGTGCTTCTGCCCAGAAAGGTTGATTTTCGAACGAAATGAAGGGAAATGGGTATATTAACAACTCTTTGGAAGTGGTTCATGTAGAAATGCTTCTTCGAATGAAAACAGCAGTTTCCTCGCACAAAAACTCGAGAAAGGCAGCGTACAACCCACTTTCCACTTAATGGGAGAGCCTCTGATGGTAGCTCATTCTACTTTCATGTACATCACACCTTTGTCTAATACCATTGCTTACCTAAGTGAGTTAGTGATTCTACCACACCTTCTCAACCAAGTAGGCACATCATTGTGTTAGCCAGAATGTGCCCTCGTGTAGGAGGCCATTTTGTGCATGTGGGTTGTGGTCATTCAGTGTCACACTAACGTCACATGCTGTAGTCCATTGACTCACTAGTGCATGTGTAAACACACACTTTATGCAGTCATGGTTCTAGCATGACCTCACTTAGCTGAGTGTATGTAGTAATATTGTTCATTATTATAATGCATATACTGAACTTATTGACCATGGTTCTGTCTCTTTCCTGCAGCTGTCACTGCACCAAAGGCAGTAGTTTACACCCTTGTTAACAATCCAAAGTTCTAGGTTCAAATCCTACTACAGCCACTTTTTAACTTTTCTTTCATCTTAGCTGTTTGTTTGCCTACCAATCTTTAGCATTGTCACATGCTTTTTTTCTGCACCAATAGCATGACACAGTGGTGGATGCATGTAATCAACCCATCCATTACTATGTAAAGCTAAACTGGCTAGACTTGCTGTAGCAGGTAAAGCCACTGAAGGGAGCACTCATGCGTGCACACACACACGCACACACACACACACACACACACACACACACGCACACACACACACACACACACACACACACACACACACACACACACACACACACACAGACAGCTAGACCACTACCATATAGGGTCACTATATCACATCTGTCCACCACCTCCACACCCAAACTTCACAGTGCAAGTAACAATGGGACTACCACATGTGATAGTAGAGTAAATGTGGTAGTTGGGGGTAGAAAAAGACTACCAGTGCAAGTAACAGAGGGTTAGAACAACATATGCCAGTAGAGTAAATGCACTAGCTGGTGGCAGAATTGACCAACAGCACAAGTAGCAGAGGGTTAGGACCACATGTAACTAGCTATATTATATCTCTATAGTATGCAATTATATGTAGTTTAGTTCTCAAGGACTGTAGAACTTCTGGTATATACGTGTGTAGCTATACGTTGTATGTTGTACTTTGAAGAATTGATCATTTTTCTGAGATTAGAAAAAAATGTATAATACCACCGCCACATACAACCACCACCACCACCACCACCACCACCACACAGTGCAAGTAACAATGGGACCACCACATGTGGCAGTAGAGTAAATGCGGTAGTTGGAGATAGAAAAAGACCACCAGTGCAAGTAACAGAGTGCAGAACCACATGTGCCAGTAGAGTGAATGCACTAGCTGGTGGCAGAAAAGACCACCAGCACAAGTAACAAAGGGTCAGGACCACATGTGCCCTCAGAGTAAACAAATGGTAATCGGAATTGGAATCAGTAATGTTATTAACATGCATTAGGGGAATCCCTTTAGCAGGTCAGGACAAGCACGAGCACCATTGGAGTGCCCGATGCAGGAAGCAATTGTTACTTGCACAAGGGCAGCAGAATTTGGTACTTCTTCTATTATAGACATTAAATGGGCTGCCCTTGTGCAAGTAACAATTGCTTCCTGCATCGGGCACTCTAATGGTGCTCGTGCTTGTCCTGACCCTCTGTAACTTGCGCTGGTAGTCTTTTCCACCACCAAGTAATTGGGTGGGGTTTGGGGGTGCTGGTGGGCTAGAGTGCAAGGTACAAGGTTCAAGGTTCAAGAGCCAGAGATTATGGGATGTCAATGGATCGCACCCAGGCCATGGCGGCAGGATTTTCAGTAACTGCACCCCCTAACAACAAACATTGCCCACTGAACACAAATTTAAACTGATTCACTCTGACTGACGAAATTGCTTGTGTATAAGTCTGTGTGTATTGTGGGCTGCTCGCTAAAGGGATTCCCCTAATGCATGTTAATAACGTTACTGATTCCAATTCCGATTACCATTTGTTTACTCTGAGGGCACATGTGGTCCTGACCCTTTGATACTTGTGCTGGTGGTCTTTTCTGCCACCAGCTAGTGCATTCACTCTACTGGCACACGTGGTTTATACAGTGCAAGTTACAATATACACCACTAATCTAAAGTAAATAATATAATATAATATAATATATACAGTGCAAGTTGCAATATACACCACTAATCTAAAGTAAATAATATAATATAATATAATATATACAGTGCAAGTTACAATATACACCACTAATCTAAAGTAAATAATATAATATAAATTAGCAGAATTGCTTAATTAGTCACAAAATGGAGGCAATATTTTGAACAATCACATTTTGACACCAATTTGTAGGCATTTGCCGCTATGCTGGAGCAGAGCAGCACCCACATGCACACTTGCTTAAAACCATCCAGCCACAATATCCAGCCACTATACTATCACATAGATAAATACAACCACCTCACCACCACCACAGTGGAAGATGCAATGAACACACCAGTATAATATTATTATGTGCTAGAGCTGCAAGAAAACAGACCACCACATCAGGCACTGCTACCACATACTACTACCACCACACAGTGCAAGTTACAATATTACGTCCACCACATGCATTCCTAGATGAAAGCGACCACCACCACCACCATCACACGGTGCAAGTTACAATGCATGCATTAAGTATATGCACCATTGCTCTAGAAAAAACATCACCACCACCACACAGTGCAAGTTACAATATCGCAGCCACCACCACCTGTGCCAGTAAAGTATCTGCGCTAGTTGGTCATAGAAAAAGACCACCACCAGTGCAAGTTACAGTAGCCACCACCACATGTGCCAGTAGAGTATCTGTACTAGTTGGTCATAGAAAAAGACCACCACCAGTGCAAGTTACAGTAGCCACCACCACATGTGCCAGTAGAGTATCTGTGCTAGTTTTATACAGTGCAAGTTACAATATACACCACTAATCTAAAGTAAATAATATAATATAATATAATATAATATAATATAATTCCCGGGTGGTTTGGCAGCCCTCATGAACATGTGCTAGATATGGCTTTGAAGTATGGGAGATTTTAACACTTTTAAATGAGACGGAATTTTTAATTAGGTCTTCGTTCTTCTACAAGCAGCCCGCAAAATGCTTATATAAATGCACATAGGAGAACAATTAATGTATGGTGCATTTATATTGATGCATAGTGGTATCTTGTATATTAATGCAACTCGGCTCATTGAGACATGAAACTTGGTGGACACGTCCAAGTGGTCCACCTTCCTAAGTTATCAGCAGGATTTCTTAATTAGTCTCAAAATGGCTGACATATGTGAGGTGTATGATTTATACAACCAGCCAGGCCCGCTCAGTCATGACACTTTGTGAACCTAGCCAGATAATCCGACTGTTCATGTCATTAACAGGATTTCTTAATTAGTCGCAAAATGGCCGAGAAAGTGAAGTTCATTGCATATCCCACCAACCATGCCCCGCTAAGTAGTGATACTAAGTGGACATAGTTAGATGGTCCATTTGCTCATGTCATTAGCAGGATTGCTTAATTAGTCACAAAATGGAGGCGACCTTTTGAACAATCACATTTTGACACCAATTTGTAGGCATTTGCTGCTATGCTGGAGCAGAGCAGCACCCACATATACACATGCTCACAACTATTCAGCCGCAATATCCAGCTACTATACCACCACATATATAGATAAATACAACCACCATCACCACCACCACAGTGGAAGTTGCAATGAGTAGCATATTATGTGCTAGAGCTGCAAGAAAACAGACCACCACATCAGGCGCTGCTACCACATACTACTACCACCACCACACAGTGCAAGTTACAATATTACGGCCACCACATGCATTCCTAGATGGAAATGACTGCCACCACCACCGCCACTCAGTGCAAATTACAATGCACACATTCAGTATATGCACCATTGCTCTAGAAAAAAACACCACCGCCACCACCACCACACAGTGCAAGTTACAATATCACAGCCACCACCACCTGTGCCAGTAGAGTATCTGTGACAGTTGGTCATAGAAAAAGACCACCAGTGCAAGTTACACTAGCCACCACCACCTGTGCCAGTAGAGTATCTGCGCTAGCTGGTCATAGAAAAAGACCACCAGTGCAAGTTACAGTAGCCACCACCACATGTGCCAGTAGAGTATCTGCGCTAGTTGGTCATAGAAAAAGACCACCAGTGCAAGTTACAGTGGCTCCAGGCCAGCACATGCACGCACCATTCGCACCACCACATGTGCCAGAAAGTGAATGCGCTCAATGGCTGAAGAAAAAGACCACCAGCGCAAGTTACAGCCGGGCAGTACCTGCACCGCTGCCATTGGAGTGCACGCTGCAGCAAGCAATTGTAACTTGCCTAAGGGCATGCCATTGAATTTCTTCCCATGCACTCTCAATTCAATGGCACGCCCTTAGGCAAGCTTACATTTGCTTGCTGCAGCGTGCACTCCAATGGCGGCGGTGCAGGTACTGCCCGGCTGTAACTTGCGCTGGTGGTCTTTTTCTTCAGCCATTGAGCGCATTCACTTTCTGGCACATGTGGTGGTGCGAATGGTGCGTGCATGTGCTGGCCTGGAGCCACTGTAACTTGCACTGGTGGTCTTTTTCTATGACCAACTAGCGCAGATACTCTACTGGCACATGTGGTGGTGGCTACTGTAACTTGCACTGGTGGTCTTTTTCTATGACCAGCTAGCGCAGATACTCTACTGGCACAGGTGGTGGTGGCTAGTGTAACTTGCACTGGTGGTCTTTTTCTATGACCAACTGTCACAGATACTCTACTGGCACAGGTGGTGGTGGCTGTGATATTGTAACTTGCACTGTGTGGTGGTGGTGGCGGTGGTATAATATAAAATATAATATAATATAATATATACAGTGCAAGTTACAATATACACCACTAATCTAAAGTAAATAATATAATATAATATAATATAATATAATATAATATATACAGTGCAAGTTACAATATACACCACTAATCTAAAGTAAATAATATAATATAATATAATATAATATAATATAATATAATATAGTATAATATAATATAATATAATTCCCGGGGGGTTAGGCACCCCTCACGAACATGTGATAGGTGTGCTTTTGAAGTATGGGAGATTTTAAGACTTTTAAATGAGGCAGAATTTTTAATTAGGCCTTCGTTCTTCTACAAGCAGCCTGCTAAATCTTAATATAAATGTGCATAGCATAATACTTAATGTATGGTGCATTTATATTGATGCATAGTGGTATCTTGTATATGAATGCAACTGAGCTCGTTGAGACGTGAAACTTGGTGGACACATCCAAGTGGTCCACCTTCCTATGTTATTAGCGGGATTTCTTAATTAGTCTCAAAATGGCTGACATATGTGAGGTGTATGATGTATTCAACCAGCCCGGCCCGCTCAGTCATGACACTTGATGGACCTAGCCAGATAATCCAACTGTTCATGTCATTAGCGGGATTTCTTAATTAGACGCAAAATGGCCGAGAAAAATGAGGTTCAATGCATATCTTACCGACCCAGCCCTGCTAAGTCATGATACTAAGGGGATGCAGTTAGATGACCAATTTCCTCATGTCATTAGCAGTATTGCTTAATTAGTCACAAAATGGAGGCGATGTTTTGAACAATCACATTTTGACACCAATTTGTAGGCTATGCTGGAGCGGAGCAGCACCAACATGTACACTTGCTCACAACTATCCAGTCACAATATCCAGCTACTACACCACCACATAGATAAATACAACCGCCATCACCACCACCACAGTGGAAGTTGTAATAAGCACACCAGTATAATATTATGTGCTAGAGCTGCAAGAAAACAGACCACCACATCAGACGCTGCTACTACATACTACTACCACCACCACCACACAGTGCAAGTTACAATATTACGGCCACCCCATGCATTCCTAGATGAAAATGACCACCACCACCACCACCACATGGTGCCAGTACAATGCATGCATTCAGTATATGCGCCATTGCTCTAGAAAAAACAAACCACTACCACCACACAGTGCAAGTTACAATATCGCAGCCACCACCACCACCACCACCACCACATGGTGCCAGTACAATGCATGCATTCAGTATATGCGCCATTGCTCTAGAAAAAACACCACCACTACCACCACACAGTGCAAGTTACAATATCGCAGCCACCACCACCTGTGCCAGTAGAGTATCTGTGCTAGTTGGTCATAGAAAAAAAGCACCAACAGTGCAAGTTACAGTAGCCACCACCACATGTGTCAGTAGAGTATCTGCGCTAGTTGGTCATAGAAAAAGACCACCAGTGCAAGTTACAGTGGCACCAGCACCATTCGCACGACCACATGTGCCAGAAAGTAAATGCGCTCAATGGCTGAAGAAAAAGACCACCAGCGCAAGTTACAGCTGGTCAGAACCTGCACCGCCGCCATTGGAGTGCACGCTGCAGCAAGCAAATGTAACTTGCCTAAGGGCATGCCATTGAATTTCTTCCCACGCACCCTCAATTCAATGGCATGCCCTTAGGCAAGCTTACATTTGCTTGCTGCAGCGTGCACTCCAATGGTGGTGGTGCAGGTTCTGACCAGCTGTAACTTGCGCTGGTGGTAATATAATATAATATAATATAATATAATATAATATAATATAATTCCCGGGGGGTTAGGCACCCCTCACGAATATGTGATAGGTGTGCTTTTGAAGTATGGGAGATTTTAAGACTTTTAAATGAGGCAGAATTTTTAATTAGGCCTTCGTTCTTCTACAAGCAGCCCGCAAAATCTTAATATAAATGTGCATAGCATAACACTTAATGTATGGTGCATTTATATTGATGCATAGTGGTATTTTGTATATTAATGCAACTGGGCTCGTTGAGACGTGAAACTTGGTGGACACATCCAAGTTGTCCACCTTCCTATGTTATTAGTGGGATTTCTTAATTAGTCTCAAAATGGCCGACTAATGTGAGGTGTATAATGTATTCAACCAGCCCGGCCAGGCTCAGTCATGACACTTGATGGACCTAGCCAGATAATCCAACTGTTCATGTCATTAGCAGGATTTCTTAATTAGTTGCAAAATGGCCGAGAAAAATGAGGTTCATTGCATATCTTACCGACCCAGCCCTGCTAAGTCATGATGCTAAGTGGATGTAGTTAGATGACCAATTTCCTCATATCATTAGCAGTATTGCTTAATTAGTCACAAAATGGAGGCGATGTTTTGAACAATCACATTTTGACACCAATTTGTAGGCATTTGCCGCTATGCTGGAGCGGAGCAGCACCAACATGTACACTTGCTCACAACTATCCAGCCACAATATCCAGCTACTACACCACCACATAGATAAATACAACCACCATCACCACCACCACAGTGGAAGTTGCAATAAGCACACCAATATAATATTATGTGCTAGAGCTGCAAGAAAACAGACCACCACATCAGGCGCTGCTACCACATACTACTACCACCACCACCACACAGTGCAAGTTACAATATTACGGCCACCACATGCATTCCTAGATGAAAATGACCACCACCACCACCACATGGTGCCAGTACAATGCATGCATTCAGTATATGCGCCATTGCTCTAGAAAAAACACCACCACTACCACCACACAGTGCAAGTTACAATATTGCAGCCACCACCACCTGTGCCAGTAGAGTATCTGTGCTAGTTGGTCATAGAAAAAAAGCACCACCAGTGCAAGTTACAGTAGCCACCACCACATGTGTCAGTAGAGTATCTGCGCTAGTTGGTCATAGAAAAAGACCACCAGTGCAAGTTACAGTGGCACCAGCACCATTCGCACCACCACATGTGCCAGAAAGTAAATGCGCTCAATGGCTGAAGAAAAAGACTACCAGCGCAAGTTACAGCTGGTCAGAACCTGCACCGCCGCCATTGGAGTGCACGCTGCAGCAAGCAATTGTAACTTGCCTAAGGGCATGCCATTGAATTTCTTTCCATGCACCCTCAATTCAATGGCATGCCCTTAGGCAAGCTTACATTTGCTTGCTGCAGCGTGCACTCCAATGGCGGCGGTGCAGGTTCTGACCAGCTGTAACTTGCGCTGGTAGTCTTTTTCTTCAGCCATTGAGCGCATTTACTTTCTGGCACATGTGGTGGTGCGAATGGTGCTGGTGCCACTGTAACTTGCACTGGTGGTCTTTTTCTATGACCAACTAGCGCAGATACTCTACTGACACATGTGGTGGTGGCTACTGTAACTTGCACTGGTGGTGCTTTTTTTCTATGACCAACTAGCACAGATACTCTACTGGCACAGGTGGTGGTGGCTGCAATATTGTAACTTGCACTGTGTGGTGGTAGTGGTAATATAATATAATATAATTCCCGGGGGGTTAGGCACCCCTCACGAACATGTGATAGGTGTGCTTTTGAAGTATGGAAGATTTTAAGACTTTTAAATGAGGCAGAATTTTTAATTAGGCCTTCGTTCTTCTACAAGCAGCCTGCTAAATCTTAATATAAATGTGCATAGCATAATACTTAATGTATGGTGCATTTATATTGATGCATAGTGGTATCTTGTATATGAATGCAACTGAGCTCGTTGAGACGTGAAACTTGGTGGACACATCCACGTGGTCCACCTTCCTATGTTATTAGCGGGATTTCTTAATTAGTCTCAAAATGGCTGACATATGTGAGGTGTATGATGTATTCAACCAGCCCAGCCCGCTCAGTCATGACACTTGATGGACCTAGCCAGATAATCCAACTGTTCATGTCATTAGCAGGATTTCTTAATTAGACGCAAAATGGCCGAGAAAAATGAGGTTCATTGCATATCTCACCGACCCAGCCCTGCTAAGTCATGATACTAAGGGGATGCAGTTAGATGACCAATTTCCTCATGTCATTAGCAGTATTGCTTAATTAGTCACAAAATGGAGGCGATGTTTTGAACAATCACATTTTGACACCAATTTGTAGGCATTAGCCGCTATGCTGGAGCGGAGCAGCACCAACATGTACACTTGCTCACAACTATCCAGTCACAATATCCAGCTACTACACCACCACATAGATAAATACAACCACCATCACCACCACCACAGTGGAAGTTGCAATGAGCACACCAGTATAATATTATGTGCCAGAGCTGCAAGGAAACAGACCACCACATCAGGTGCTGCTACCACATACTACTACCACCACCACCACACAGTGCAAGTTACAATATTACGGCCACCACATGCATTCCTAGCTGAAAATGACCACCACCACTACCACCACATGGTGCCAGTACAATGCATGCATTCAGTATATGCGCCATTGCTCTAGAATAAACACCACCACCACCACCACACAGTGCAAGTTACAATATCGCAGCCACCACCACCTGTGCCAGTAGAGTATCTGTGCTAGTTGGTCATAGAAAAAGACCACCACCAGTGCAAGTTACAGTAGCCACCACCACATGTGTCAGCAGAGTGTCTGCGCTAGCTTGTCATGGAAAAAGAACACCAGTGCAAGTTACAGTAGCCACCACCACATGTGCCAGTAGAATATCTGCGCTAGTTGGTAATTGAAAAAGACCACCAGTGCAAGTTACAGTGGCTCCGGGCCAGCACATGCAAGTTACAGCTGGTCAGAACCTGCACTGCTGCCATTGTAATGCACGCTGCAGCAAGCAATTGTAACTTGCCTAAGGGCATGCCGTTGAATTTCTTTCCATGCACCCTCAATTCAATGGCATGCCCTTAGGCAAGCTTACATTTGCTTGCTGCAGCGTGCACTCCAATGGCGGCAGGCAGGTTCTGACCAGCTGTAACTTGCGCTGGTGGTCTTTTTCTTCAGCCATTGAGCGCATTTACTTTCTGGCACATGTGGTGGTGCAAATGGTGCTGGTGCCACTGTAACTTGCACTGGTGGTCTTTTTCTGTGACCAACTAGCGCAGATACTCTACTGACACATGTGGTGGTGGCTACTGTAACTTGCACTGGTGGTGCTTTTTTCTATGACCAACTAGCACAGATACTCTACTGGCACAGGTGGTGGTGGCTGCGATATTGTAACTTGCACTGTGTGGTGGCAGTGGTGGTGTTTTTTTCTAGAGCAATTGCACATATACTGAATGCATGCATTGTACTGGCACCATGTGGTGGTGGTGGTGGTGGTCATTTTCATCTAGGAATGCATGTGGTGGCCGTAATATTGTAACTTGCACTGTGTGGTGGTGGTAATATATACAGTGCAAGTTACAATATACACCGCTAATCTAAAGTAAATAATATAATATAATATAATATAATTCCCGGGGGGTTAGGCACCCCTCATGAACATGTGATAGGTGTGCCTTTGAAGTATGGGAGATTTTAACACTTTTAAATGAGGCAGAATTTTTAATTAGGTCTTCATTCTTCTACAAGCAGCCCGCAAAATCCTAATATAAATGTGCATAGCATAACACTTAATGTATGGTGCATTTATATTGATGCATAGTGGTATCTTGTATATTAATGCAACTGGGCTCGTTGAGATGTGAAACTTGGTGGACATATCCAAGTGGTCCACCTTTCTATGTTATTAGCGGAATTTCTTAATTAGTCTCAAAATGGCCGACATATGTGAAGTGTATGATGTATCCAACCAGCCAGGCCCGCACAGTCATGACACTTGGTGGACCTAACCAGATAATCCAACTATTTATGTCATTAGCAGGATTTCTTAATTAGTTGCAAAATGGCCGAGAAAAATGAGGTTCATTGCATATCTTACCGACCCAGCCCTGCTAAGTCGTGATACTAAGTGGATGTAGTTAGATGACCAATTTCCTCATGTCATTAGCAGTATTGCTTAATTAGTCACAAAATGGAGGCGATGTTTTGAACAATCACATTTTGACACCAATTTGTAGGCATTTGCCGCTATGCTGGAGCGGAGCAGCACCAACATGTACACTTGCTCACAACTATCCAGCCACAATATCCAGCTACTACACCACCACATAGATAAATACAACCGCCATCACCACCACCACAGTGGAAGTTGCAATGAGCATACCAGTATAATATTATGTGCCAGAGCTGCAAGAAAACAGACCACCACATCAGGCGCTGCTACCACATACTACTACCACCACCACCACACAGTGCAAGTTACAATATTACGGCCACCACATGCATTCCTAGATGAAATGACCACCACCACCACCACCACATGGTACCAGTACAATGCATGCATTCAGTATATGCGCCATTGCTCTAGAAAAAACACCACCACCACCACCACACAGTGCAAGTTACAATATCGCAGCCACCACCACCTGTGCCAGTAGAGTATCTGTGCTAGTTGGTCATAGAAAAAAAGCACCACCAGTGCAAGTTACAGTAGCACCACCACATGTGCCAGTAGAGTATCTGCGCCAGTTGGTCATAGAGAAAGACCACCACCAGTGCAAGTTACAGTAGCCACCACCACATGTGTCAGTAGAATATCTGCGCTAGTTGGTCATAGAAAAAGACCACCAGTGCAAGTTACAATGGCACCAGCACCATTCGCACTGGTGGTCTTTTTCTATGACCAACTAGCGCAGATATTCTACTGACATATGTGGTGGTGGCTACTGTAACTTGCACTGGTGGTGGTCTTTCTCTATGACCAACTGGCGCAGATACTCTACTGGCACATGTGGTGGTGCTACTGTAACTTGCACTGGTGGTGCTAATATAATATAATATAATATAATATAATATAATTCCCGGGGGGTTAGGCACCCCTCACGAACATGTGATAGGTGTGCCTTTGAAGTATGGGAGATTTTAAGACTTTTAAATGAGGCAGAATTTTTAATTAGGTCTTCGTTCTTCTACAAGCAGCCAGCCAAATCCTAATATAAATGTGCTTAGCATAACACTTAATACTAAAATGGCCGACATATGTGAGGTGTATGATGTATTCAACCAGCCAGGCCCGCACAGTCATGACACTTGGTGGACCTAACCAGATAATCCAACTATTTATGTCATTAGCAGGATTTCTTAATTAGTTGCAAAATGGCCACTAATCACTACTACTACTACCACCACCACACAGTGCAAGTTACAATATTACGGCCACCACATGCATTCCTAAATGAAAATGACCACCACCACCACCACATGGTGCCAGTACAATGGATGCATTCAGTATATGTGCCATTGCTCTAGAAAAAACACCACCACCACCACCACACAGTGCAAGTTACAATATTGCAGCCACCACCACCTGTGCCAGTAAAGTATCTGTGCTAGTTGGTCATAGAGAAAAAGACCACCAGTGCAAGTTACAGTAGCCACCACCACATGTGCCAGTAGAGTATCTGCACTAGTTGGTCATAGAAAAAGACCACCAGTGCAAGTTACAGTGGCACCAGCACCATTCGCACCACCACATGTGCCAGAAAGTAAATGCGCTCAATGGCTGAAGAAAAAGACCACCAGCGCAAGTTACAGCTGGTCAGAACCTGCACTGCCACCATTGGAGTGCACGCTGCAGCAAGCAAATGTAACTTGCCTAAGGGCATGCCATTGAATTTCTTCCCACGCACCCTCAATTCAATGGCATGCCCTTAGGTAAGCTTACATTTGCTTGCTGCAGCGTGCACTCCAATGGTGGCGGTGCAGGTTCTGACCAGCTGTAACTTGCGCTGGTGGTCTTTTTCTTCAGCCATTGAGCGCATTTACTTTCTGGCACATGTGGTGGTGCGAATGGTGCTGGTGCCACTGTAACTTGCACTGGTGGTCTTTTTCTATGACCAACTAGTGCAGATACTCTACTGGCACATGTGGTGGTGGCTACTGTAACTTGCACTGGTGGTCTTTTTCTCTATGACCAACTAGCACAGATACTTTACTGGCACAGGTGGTGGTGGCTGCGATATTGTAACTTGCACTGTGTGGTGGTGGTGGTGGTATATATAAATAAATAATATAATTAAATAATATAATTCACAGAGGCTACGGAGGATGCTGCGGACAAGGACTCAGTATGCATACAAACTATGAAGAATTTAATGGATTTTAAATTGAACACATTTTTCAATTAGGCTTTCAGCCTTGTGCAAATTGCAGTCAAACAGCAAATATAAATTCGCCTAGAATAATACATAATGTATAGCGTATTTATACAGATACATAGTGTAGTATTAGTTGAAATATAAATATAAGCAGATTATCACGAAACTTGGTAGATATGGCCAGGTGGTCCACCAGTCTATGTCATTAGCAGTGTTTCTTAATTAGTGCCAGAATGCCGAATATACAGGGCAAAAATCAAATATTGACGCCCAATTAGCAGGAATGTGTCACCTTTGCATTAGCCAAGGCCCACACAGTCTAGTCTGGTCGCTTAGCAATCCAAAGGTCTAGGTTCAAATCCTACTACAGCCACTGTTTAACTTTTCTTTTATCTTAGCTGTTTGTTTGCCTACCAGTCTTTAGCATTGTCACATGCTTTTTCTGCACTAATAGCATGACACAGTGGTGGATGCATGTAATCCAGCAACCCATCCACTACTATGTAAAGATAAACTGGCTAGACTTGCACTCATGCACACACACGCGCACGCACACACACACACACACACACACACACACACACACACACACACACACACACACACACACACACACACACCACATATGCTCAGGTTACAAAGGCCCCAAGGCACACAGACACACAACAGACACACGGGGCAAAACATCTCCTTATTATAAGACAACAGTACAAAAATAAGGAAATGGAGTCATCGGAATAACAGTTATTGTCTACATGTTGAGGGACACATGGCACAAATTGAAACTGTTAAATGACTCTTGGTTGGGTTCTTAGTACTGGTAAGAGTGTATTCATATGGGGATCATGTGTATGCATATGAGGCATGGGTTATGTGTATGCATATGGAGGTTGTGTGTATGCATATGAGGCATGGGTTGTGTGTATGCATATGGAGGTTGTGTATGTGTATATGGAGGTTGTGTGTATGCATATGAGGTGTGGGTTGTCTGTATGCATATAGATGGTGTATGTATGTGTATGCATATGGAATAATGAGTAGTGTGTGTCTGTGTGCATGTGACAGTGTCAACTGGTGAGACAAAAGCTTCTTGATCTTGAGGTGCTGCTCCATGGTTGTGTGTCACTGACAGATCCACTGTGCTGCTGTTGCTGGGACTTTTGAGCCAGACCATCTTACCAACCGTGGTAGCACTGCTTCAGCTCTGCTCTCCATGGCCAGTTCATTCTGCCGTGTGGTAGTAGCAGGGGGCCGTTGGGGATAATTCCCTTCCAACCGCCAGCCGGTGGGGACACTCGCGTTCCTCATTCGCCTGTCGGGGCCCTGCCAGCTCCGAGTCAGGGTTATGGTATGCCTGACAGACGGGTGCGTTGTGATAGTCACCTGTTCCAGTGATCGTCGAGGAGGCCGTTCGCCATTGCGATAGATAGCCAAAAGTTCACACCTGTGTGTGTGTGTGTGTGTGTGTGTGTGTGTGTGTGTTATAATGTCTCGGGGGCTTTGCATGGAGGCCTTCATCAGCATAATTATGTGCTCACACACTGTCTATATAGTGTGCACTGCTGTTTGCCATATAGTGTGTTCTCTTAGCATGTTCTTGTGTGCACTCAATCTCTTGTATTCATGTACATCGTGTGCATGCATGCACACACATATTATTTAAAAGGTGTGAGTACACTGCACTGAAGAGCCCCAAATAGGGCGAAACAGCCATTTTGCTGTCTGCAGTTCTCAAGTTGTAGTGGTGACATAAATGAGACAAGGCCTAGTCCAAACTCATGTTTTGTGCAGTTTAACAGTAAAGTTAGTTTAATCGGCAGTGTACGCACGCATGCACACACACACTTCTGTTCTCCTTGTCCGCTGGTGGACATACGGCAGGTTCAAGGCGCAAGCCTGGGACCTGTCTTCATAGCCAACTTCCTTTCCTTTCACAGGTAAGGGGGCTAGTCTCACGCTGGACTACCCGGCCCTGGGCTGAGGGGGGCTGCAGTGCGCCTGGCTGTCAATGGCTGTGTTGGTCACCCACCCACCCCCTCCCCCCACACACCATAACAACATGGATGAGGTGTACTATCTTTTTGTGCCTGGGTGTGCATGTGTTTGCTTCAGTATTTCTTTACTGACTGTCAGTAATTTTGTTGTTGTGCGATGGCTTGTGTGACTCTTTGCACTGGACCATGATGTAAGTACATGGTCACGTGCCAATTTGGTGCATTTTTACATAATTCAATCAAGTTACAGTCAATTTCAGGTTGCTTGTTCCATAAACGTAAAGTGAGAAAACAAACTGACCAATCAGAATTGCTGTACCTAATGATGTAGGCAGTTTTGATTGGTTGGCTTGATTTCCCGTTTTACATTAACGGGACAAGCAACCTGAAATCAACTGTTCTGCATGCCTTTAGGGTCAAGTGCAGCACCTAACACCTCCTGGCTGGGCCCACACAAGTATGATGTGACAGACTGACCTTTTCCCCAAATATGGTTTTATTTAGCAACGGGGCGGCTTCCTGCCGAGTCTAGACATCCCCAGACTGTGCGCGTCTTTTGCGGATGCTGAGTCTGATCCAAAGATAATATTATATGCAAATGGTGGCTATGTGTGCCAGGTCATACTGGAGACTATTGCACAAGATTGTGTGCCAGTATAATTGAATCATTACAGCCGTAGCCACAAGTATAGGTGAAAGTAAAGGTGAAAGTATAGGTGAAAGTTTGAGCAGCTTTATAGTACAGTATGATTGAATCTAATGAACTGAGCTTCTGAGTGTCAGAAATGCTTTGCCTTGGGACCCCTAAGCACCCCAATGGCCTCAACCTCACGGGTCAGTGTACCTTTGGTCCATTCCAGATGTCCATTTATTGAATGCGTAAAATGGAAATTGAACAGCAATATTCAATTTTCCCACAGAAATCAATATTGACTCTTGAAGTAAAATTCAATATTCAATTTTCAATTTTTCTTCCTGAAAGGATCGTAAAGCAAAAGGGTAATGGGGTGAATGACGTAACAGGAAGTCAGCTTAGCGATTGGGACATCTGAGCATGCTCAGTCCAATGCTGGATACATGTGGGGAGTGACGCAATAGTGGACAGCACTGCAGTTACATACAATTATGAACAGCAGAGTGCCAGGCGACTTCAAGTGAGCCTAATCATGATCATGTAGTGTGGTGTGCACATATGTATCTACCATGCATAGCTAGCTATTCATGCCTTCATTATTGCCGTTCAAGTAATCAATACACAACATTATTACGTATTACCCCTAGAACCTACAGCCTGCTATAATGTACGCTTCAAAAACTCAATTAATTCAATCTGAAATAGTGCATGCATGTAAACTAGCTAATATAAAAACATTGTCTTCAAAATTAATCTAATGCCAATAATAATGTGTGCATAATAATGTTATGTATGTAACTGTAAATCATCATCAAGCATCCTATTTCTTCTCTTCCTGCAGCCGCTTCGCTCCCAAAACCATGTTTTCGAGCTCTTTTTAGGCCCAGGGAGACAAATCCCTGGGCCCCTTGCTGCACATTTGTTGCTTATCTTTTTGGCTGAGCGTGACATTCAGGTGGTGGAGCTTGTTCTGAATGAAGATGAATGAAATAAAATTAGAACAACTTGCATGGTGACCCAGGATTGACTATATATAATTGTGTGGCTTCTTTACACTAAAACTAGATAATTGCATTCATGGCCATGGACTGTGTATACATAACATTCCTGTGGCACGGGTTGTGTTCATAGCAGTGCAAACACGTACGCTGTCGTGCAAGTACAGTACCTTCTCCTCCGGAGTGATGCCGGTAGATCGCGCCTCTTTCTCGGCCATCTTGATTATAAGCTTTGCAATATAATTGGCTGTGAATTATACTACACGCATGCGCAGAGTTGCTTGCGTTCCCGCACGCAACTAGCTATAGCGTACAGTGGTGCACTATTACAGTAGCGCAGTTTCCTGTCTCGGAGAGCTTGTCAGCACCTCCTGTTTGCTTGGAGAAGACGGCGAGAATGTCGAGATCAATTTACAGTACGGAATCCGACGATACCCGTAAGGCTTATTGGAGAAGGCGGTGGCAAACATAGGATTGACTCGATTTATTGCAGCATGGAACAGCCATCGAATTCCAAGTGTGTAGGGGTATTGCTAGCCTAAGAGTGTATGCTTTGTTTGGAAACAGCCATGCTATGCAATGGCACGAAATCAGATTATTGTTGAATGAAACACATGCTAAGCAAGGTATATTTAAAAGGTGTAATTTGACACTGCATGTGATGGATGTGTATATATAATCCATGGACACTTGTAACTATGTGCTTTGCATGACATATAGGTCACAGAGAAGGCATGCCACGAGGTATTCCCAATATCCTGCATCTTCAAGATGATCGTGCCAGGAAGATAGACCCAGCTCTACTGCCAACCCCTTCCAATGCAGTTGCCAGCTATGAGCAGGGTGGAGGTTACATTACATCATGCCCAAGGTGGATGCATGTGTCTAACACACTACATTTTCATTCACATGTACATCATCATGCAATTGTGTGTGTGTGTGTGTGTGTGTGTACAATATACTGACACACTTATGTGGACATGCACACTAACTGGTGGAATAACTAGCTATAGGCAACTATGCCTGGCCGTCTGCATTAGAATACATCACTCTTTAATTAGTGCACTGCTGTACAAGATGATACAGCTGCTACAAGAAAGCCTATCTATAGTGTCACACAAGTACACAAGTCTATGCAGTGAGTCTGTGGGTATGTGATCCACTGAGAACCATTTAACAAACCCTACATGGGACAAGAAAGAGGAAACAAGAGTAAGGGAAACAGATATATATATATATACTACCACCACCACACAATGCAAGTAACAATAACGCCACCACCACCACACAGTGCAAGTAACAATAACACCACCACCACCACCACCACCACCACCACCACCACCACCACCACACAGTGCAAGTAACAATAACGCCACCACCACCACACAGTGCAAGTAACAATAACACCACCACCACCACCACCACCACCACCACACAGTGCAAGTAACAATAACACCACCACCACCATCACCACCACCACACAGTGCAAGTAACAATAACACCACCACCACCATCACCACCACCACACAGTGCAAGTAACAATAACACCACCACCACCACCACCACCACCACCACACAGTGCAAGTAACAATAACACCACCACCACCACCACCAGCACACAGTGCAAGTAACAATAACACCACCACCACCACCACCACCACCACACAGTGCAAGTAACAATATGACCACCACCACCACCACCAGCACCACCACACAGTGCAAGTAACAATAACACCACCACCACCATCACCACCACCACACAGTGCAAGTAACAATAACACCACCACCACCACCACCACCACACAGTGCAAGTAACAATAACACCACCACCACCATCACCACCACCACACAGTGCAAGTAACAATAACACCACCACCACCACCAGCACACAGTGCAAGTAACAATAACGCCACCACCACCACACAGTGCAAGTAACAATAACACCACCACCACCACCACCACCACCACCACACAGTGCAAGTAACAATAACACCACCACCACCATCACCACCACCACACAGTGCAAGTAACAATAACACCACCACCACCACCACCAGCACACAGTGCAAGTAACAATAACACCACCACCACCACCACCACCACCACACAGTGCAAGTAACAATATGACCACCACACGTGCCAGTACAGTATGTGCACTAGTTGTTAGTAGAAAAAAGACCACCAGTGCAAGTAACAGAGGGTTCAGTACCACATGTGCCAGTAGAGTATGTGCACTAATTGTTGGTATATATATATATACCACCGCCACATACTACCACCACCCCCACCACCACCACACAGTGCAAGTAACAATGGGACCACCACATGTGGCAGTAGAGTAAATGTGGTAGTTGGAGGAAGAAAAAGACCACCAGTGCAAGTAACAGTGGATCAGGACCACATGTGCCCTCAGCTGCAGAGTAACCAAATTAGAATCGGAATTGGAATCAGTAATGTTATTAACATGCATGTAGGGAATCCCTTTAGCCAGAAAGCTACCATTCCAGAAGCCCGCAATACACACAGACAAGCAATTTGGTACATCGGAGTAAATCAGTTTAAATTTGTGTTCAGTGGGCAATGTTTTTGTTGTTAAAGGTGCAGTCACTGAAAATCTTGCCGCCATGGCCTGGGTGCAATCCATTGACATCCCATAATCTCTGGCTCTTGAACCTTGAACCTTGTACCTTGCACTCCAGCCCACCAGCACCCCAAACCCCACCCAATTACTTGGTGGTGGTAAAGACTACCAGCGCAAGTTACAGAGGGTTAGGACAAGCACGAGCACCATTGGAGTGCCCAATGCAGCAAGCATATTGTTACTTGCACAAGGGCAGCCCATTTATAATGTCTATAATACAAGAAGTACCAAATGCTGCTGCCCTTGTGCAAGTAACAATATGCTTGCTGCATTGGGCACTCCAATGGTGCTCGTGCTTGTCCTGACCCTCTGTAACTTGCGCTGGTAGTCTTTACCACCACCAAGTAATTGGGTGGGGTTTGGGGTGCTGGTGGGCTGGAGTGCAAGGTACAAGGTTCAAGGTTCAAGAGCCAGAGATTATGGGATGTCAATGGATTGCACCCAGGCCATGGCGGCAAGATTTTCAGTGACTGCACCTTTAACAACAAAAACATTGCCCACTGAACACAAATTTAAACTGATTTACTCCGATGTACCAAATTGCTTGTCTGTGTGTATTGCGGGCTGCTGGAATGGTAGCTTTCTGGCTAAAGGGGTTCCCTACATGCATGTTAATAACATTACTGATTCCAATTCCGATTCTAATTTGGTTACTCTGCAGCTGAGGGCACATGTGGTCCTGATCCACTGTTACTTGCACTGGTGGTCTTTTCTTCCTCCAACTACCACATTTACTCTACTGCCACATGTGGTGGTCCCATTGTTACTTGCACTGTGTGGTGGTGGTGGGAGTGGTGGTAGTATGTGGCGGTGGTATATATATATATACCAACAATTAGTGCACATACTCTACTGGCACATGTGGTACTGAACCCTCTGTTACTTGCACTGGTGGTCTTTTTTCTACTAACAACTAGTGCACATACTGTACTGGCACGTGTGGTGGTCATATTGTTACTTGCACTGTGTGGTGGTGGTGGTGGTGGTGGTGGTGGTTTATATAAATAAATATAACCAGTTCCTTTCTCGACTCTGGTTCGTAGGCCGGTGCATGCCGGATTGTTGCTTTACCTTGTTTGTCGACAAAACAAGTAAGCCGAGTGACCTGTGCATCATATGTTGTGGAGTTAGCTACTACTGTTATAGCTGCAATTCTCTGCTATAGACCATGTGCCTAAGCCACGCCCATGCTCTAAATCGGTATTTAGAGCATAGCATGAATGCCGCGCATGCCACGCCCATGCTCTAAATCACTATTTAGAGCATAGGCACAAATGCCGCGCGTCGAGTTAGAACACGGCTGGACGAAATAGACCACCCCGCGAAACAACACCCGGGGTGTCTACGACGTTTAGAAACATCATTTAGATGCACAATACCACGGCAACGGGATCTATAATAAGATTTACAGATGGTGTTAGTGTTTCGAGCTCTTTGACTGCATGAGTAGCTCTGACACTGTATACCACTAGCCACCGTTTTGGTGTGATGGTGGGTAATGAATGTCATTATTAAATGCAGTGTGTGTCTGCCGTGTTTAGAGTTCACTGAGTGCATTTCAGGTTTTTACGTTTTCCTTTCACAGATGGTGCCTTCAAAGGATACTTTGGCAAGGTGTACTTGGAGGGACCTCCCCTCAGTACAGTAGTGAAGTTGTTGTGTCTACAACATGTGACAGAGATTGAGTGTAAGGACATACAAGGATGTGAGGTAAGCATCAGTGTGAGATGTAATGATGATTGCATCCAAGCTTCAACCCAACTGCACATGTGTAAGGTCACCTCACATTTTGGTAGTAGTTCACTGTAGCAGATGTATACAGATGTGCATACCTATACCATTGCCATAGAAACAGCCAGAAACACTGAATACATGTTTTCCATGGCAACAGAAAGCACACTCATACGTACTACATATTTATGCTATGTATTGTATTCCTCAGCCTCCAACCTTGGGAGATACCCCCTAATACATCCCTCAGTGTAGTATATGATAGCTTAGATATTGTCCACTGATGGCAAACAGTAGTGACAGTGTCAAATGGTGTTTTTCCTCATTCCACTGCATGATGGACTGTGTTGCTGTCTTATTCTATAGGCAATGGACCATGAGATCCTGATGGAGATGGAAAGGTCACTCTCAGGAAACAAGACCATGAACAAGCTGACACTGAGTGAAGGTGTTGGTGTGACTCTACCCAAGCAGTTCTGTCGTCAACTTCTCCTTGGAATCAGAAGAAACAAATCATTATCAGAAGTGGATCTGGACTTTAACCCACAATCCTGGTATTGTCCAGATGATGGTAGGTTGGTGTGTGTCAGTCACATACTGTGTGACTCAGTTGGATGTAGTGTATAGTGTGTAACAAGCAATAGTGAGGACGTCTATGTGAAGTTAAGTATGTATACATAGGTATTGTATTTACTTGTTCAACTCTACACCTGTTTCCCTACCCAGTGCCTGCAGGTAATCAAGGAACTGTAAAACATCTTACTCTGTGTGGTGTTCCAGTAGATGTCTTCATAAAGGTGTTGTCCTTGTTTAGTGAAGTGACAGAACTGAAGTGTCATTCCATCCAACCCCCACAAGAGGTACAGTGTGTGCACATGTACAGTGTGGCTTGAGATGCACTAGTCTTTTGTACCAATCACTGTTTGGCAGTGTTTTGATTATGGGCATATATAAGGACATAGCTCGTCCAGGAATGATCTTTCTGAAATGTGGCATGTGTAAGGTCACCTCATTTCAGCCTGTGAGAAACTCACTAAAAATTATAGTCTTTCCATGGTAACAGAAAGTGCTTTCATACACGTACTACATACATGTGTACAGGTGATGTATTGGTGCATGGTATGTATATCCCTCGGCCTTATTCAACCATGGGAAATATCCCCTAATACATCCCCACAAGTGTGGTACATTTGTCACATATGACAGCTTAGATAATGTCCTCTGATAGCAAACAGTAGTGACAGTGTCAAATGGTGTTTGTCCCCATCCCACGCATGATGGATTGTGTTGATGTCTTATTCTACAGGCAATGGACCATGAGATCCTGATGGAGATGGAAAGGTCACTCTCGGGAAACAAGACCATGAACAAGCTGACACTGAGTGATGGTGTTGGTGTGACTCTACCCAAGCAGTTCTGTCGTCAACTTCTCCTTGGAATCAGAAGAAACAAATCATTATCAGAAGTGTACCTGCACTTTAACCCACAGTCCTGGTATTGTCCTGATGGTAGGTTGGTGTATGTCAGTCACATATTGTGTGACTCAGTTGGATGTAGTGTATGGTGTGTAACAAGCAATAGCAAGGATGTCTATGTAATAGTTAAACCAGAGCCTGTTCCACACACGGCAACTTGCAGTCAGTTCCTTCTCTGCACTGCAATTGTAGCTGTATTGTCGCTCTTTCCTGCTTCACAACGAAACACACAAGTCAAACAACCATGTGTGTGCATGCGTCCACTTGCGGGCACTTCGTGGGGGTTAATGTCTGCCATCTCCCGTTCATAGACCATATTAATTCTCCTTTGCTATAACTCTAACTATACCTACCAATTGGTGCTATATAGTCACCCCTCTACCTGTCTACGGGCCTATACGTTACTTGCTACAATAACCTGCTTAGACCTATACCTACAATGCTTATATAAGCACCAGGGAACCGGTTCTAGGCCGGAGCCCTGGCTTGGTGTTAAGGGGGCTGAACCCGCCCTGTGACCTTTGGCCTTTAACCTCTAACCTATGCTACTGTATACTCCAGCCTAATTGGTCACACCTGGGGGACAGGCCCAGCAACCCTTTCACGCCCTCCGAGGAAGGCGGAGAGAACAGAAAAGGCAAAAAAAGAAAGAAAAAGAAAGAAAGAAAAAAACTGGCGCTTTCCTTTACACCAGCTACCAGCTGCCTCCCGCCTGCCACGAGGACTAGACTGCGCATGCGTGGAAGTTCTGTCCCGCGCCCGCGCTGTACGTTGTCAGTGGCTTCCGCTTCCTGTCCTCGTCGATCCAACGTTCCCGTTTATTGGCGTGCCCGCGCTGCCACTCCCGATGTCGCCATTAACCTCGTTTAACTAGTTAAACTCCAACTAAAGGGTCTAGTGAACTAGACTAAGAGTGCATCTATGGGATTTAGAAGCAATGGTCACTGACCCTGCAAAGTGCCCACATGTGCATCTATGGATTTTGGACGCCTACGCAAAATGCTAGCTGTACTATTGCATTTAGATGCTGTATTTAGACACCCATTACCATGGCATCAGGATCTATGTAAAGTTAAGTATGTATAAATTATGTAAGTATGGTATTTACATGTTTATCTCTCCACTTCCCTACCTAGTGCCTGCAGGTGATCAAGGACGTGTAGAACATCTTACTCTGTGGAGTGTTCCAGTAGATGTCTTCATAAACTTGTTGTCCTTCTTTAGTGAAGTTAAAGAACTGAAGTGTCCTTACATCCGTCCCCCACAAAAGGTACAGTGTGTGCACATGTACAGTGTGGCTTGAGATGCACTAGTCTTTTGTATACACCAATCACTGTTCAAGAGTGTTTTGATAATGGATTTTGTTTGTCCAGCTGAAAACTAAAGCAAAGCAAGTAGTCTTGATTCTGAAGTCGCAGTGGGTTTGTACATATGTATTGGGGTCAATGCCTCAAGTATGCATGTGTCACATGGGTGCCTTGTGAATTAGGAGCTTTTCACTGTCAACAGTCCCCACCCTTGTGCTCAAAACAACCACTTTGTGCTGTATCACTGTTCTGAGCCATACATGGCTGGCATGCTTCGGCCATTTTACCTCATTTGCACAGTGTGGCCCAGGCCCTGTGCACCAATCCTGCAGGGGATATGCACTGCCTTCCATGGTTAACACGATTCACTCAGCCAGACAAATGAGTCATGATAAAGTGTGCCTATAGCTATATCACCCACAATGCACTTAGCATGGTTGACACACTTCAGATTTAACCTGGCTTTCCACCTCCTTCCTGAACATCAGCCCGACAGATGAGTCATGATAGAGGGTGGCTAGCTATATCTCCAATGCACTATGCCAATGCACTTTGTTGATGTGTTTCTGACCAGTGTTGCTTCTTCATGCAGGGTGGATTGAGAGAAGAGAAAGTGAAGTTGGATGAAATGGAACAGGCTCTCACAGTGATGAGTAGACTTGAGACGTTGGTGCTGGGAATGAATTATGATGTAAGTTTAAGTGGCTTGGATGACTAGTTGCGTGCATGCATGCATGCATGTGTGTACGTGCATGTGTGCGTGTGTGCGTGCGTGTGTGCATGCATGCGTGTACGCGCATGTGTGTGTGTGTGTGTGTGTGTGTGTGTGTGTGTGTGGAAATGAGGGGGACGGGAAAGCAGAGAAATATATGTCTGTAGTCATGGAGGTTTCTCCAAAACACTATAGCTAGCTAAGCCAATTGTCATGTTTCATTGGTCAGCCTGGTTAGTTTTCTCAGACAAAACTATAGACCAAAAGTGTGCACTGAGGTTATGTGTGTGTGTGTGTGTGTGTGTGTGTGTGTGTCTGTGTGTGTGTGTGTGTGTGTGTGTGTGTGTGTGTGTGTGTGTGTGGTTGTGTGTGTGTGCGTGCATGCGTGCGTGCGTACGTACGTGTGTGTGTGTGTGGTTGAGAGTTAGAAGAGGAGGTAAGGAAGTGGAAGTGAAGGGAATGGAGGGAGGGGCAGAGGAAGGCATTGTGCAGGGGGGGGGGGGGACCAGACACTGGTACATACACAGTAGAGGGTTAGTGTAGTGTGTGTGCATTTGTTTTGTATTAATTTGCTTTATGTTTTGTGTCCATTCACATTGAACTTACATTGCTCCTCCCTTGATTGTTAGGTGTCAGACTCATTGATGGTGAGATTTGGCATGTCAGTATTGAAAGGTCTTTCAAAGCAGCACAACATAGTAGAGTTTGTACTGTTCAACAGGAATAGGAGGGAAGACCTACTCCAGGACATGCTATCAAGACTACCACCTGATGAGAGAGACATGTTCACAACAGGGGAGTACACTGATGAGGATGGTCGCATCCTCCTATGCACCTGCCTCTCTCCATCAAGTGAGTACTGACAGTATTGTTGTGTAAATAGTACACTGTATTATTTTAGTACACACATGTGTATGTATTGTTTGGTACACACACCCTTCGCTGTACACTTGTACTGTAGGTCACACCACAATACACTTTGTTGGTGTTTGGGCATACTGGTGTATGTATGTACTCCCCTACCTTTCCAAGACCTATAGTGCAAGGGGTCCTTAGTGTACCCTTACTCATGGGACTTCCCCTCTGCTACATCACCTCCATGTCTATAGGACACTCACATGCACAGTAGGAGCCACATCTCCAAAAGTAGGAGTTACACCAGATTGACTGTTTATACTAAACTCACCTCACACACATGTACACCTAGCAACACCCTCTCCATCACCCATAGAATCACACTATGTAGCAAGCACAAACGCGCACACATGCACACACACACACACACACACACACACACACACACACACACACACACACACACACACACACACACACACACACACACACACACACATACACACATACACACCCACACCCACACACACACACACACACACACACACTGCACTTGTTCTAGCACATCTCTCTACCATTTGTACTGAGTGTGTTGTCTGTGCTGTTGCCAATGTACTTTACTCTCATGTATATCGCACCTTTGTCTAATAGCAGTGCTCAATTAAGTGAGTTAGTGATTCTATCCACCTTGTACTTCTTACCTCCTTCACTTCCTTTCTCGTCTTCTCACTCTCCTTCTCTATAGGAAGTGACAGTGCTAATGATGACAGTGGCAATAACAGTAACACAGTACCTCCTACTGCTTCCAGTGATGATGGTAACAGCTCTCCCCTCTCTCCACCAAGTGAGCACTTGGTGTAACACTATAGTGTGGTGGTGGTTTGGTGTAGACATGTGGTGTCCATGGACACCTTCGGGAGAGCTATTTTGCATCAAAATGTGTTCATGTAATGTCTCATCTAGTGCACATTGCAATGTGTGGACTGTATTACAATGACCATGGACTCACACACGCACGCACACATGCACATGTACTCAAGCACACACGTACACATGCACAGACATCCCTCTGTATACATAGGGCTTACCATTATCAGAAGTGCATGTAAGTGCATATTGTTTGTGTGCAGTGTTCACTGGGTTCTCTTTCTTTCCCACCTCTGTCCACTGCACCAGGGAGGACTTCACAACTTCCCTCTCAGGACATTGCTCAGCAAGAGGTATTCCCTGATCATGACCCATCTCTTTTGGGACAAGGCCAAGGTATTGTATTTGTATTGTATTTTGTGCATGACATTGTGTATGGGTGTGTGTGTGCGGGCGTGCACGTGCGCATGTGTTTGTGTGTGTGTGGGTGTGTGGGTGTGTGTGGCGTGTGTGTGTTTGTGTGGTGTGTGTGTGTGTGTGTGTGTGCACATAATTACTTGTGGGGTGTTTTTGTGTGTGTGAATTCTGTTTGTGTGCCCATCGTCATCGCATATGTAGTAGCAGTAATGTTTGAATGGTTCATGGATTAAATGTGGGGGTGTGCTGCACTCAGCACTTGTTACAGACACTGGTGTGTGTACTGTATGTGTTGTGTATTGCCTGGTGTATGTTGCCAGTTGTCATGGTGGTCATGTTGTGTCTACATATCCTCCTGATTGACATGTTCACTGATTCCTCCTCCACCAGGACGAACTCCCATTGCCCACCAACCACTTGAAGTGGGAACAGCTGCAGGTCAACCCCCACCACCCCATCAGCACCAACCTCCAGGTGTGTTCAAGTGTACATTGGACTCCTTCTTGTATGCCAGTCACTTTCACATTTGTGACTGCCCTAGCTAGTCATACACTACTACCCATCACCACCTACATCACCTCTCTGTGTTGTTCTCTTTACCTATCCATAGGCACACATCGGCGATGCTGCACTCTACTGTAGCAGAGAGTGAGGGAGTGGTGAGCACACTTGGACAGGAGAGAAGAGCTAGCGATGACTCAGCATTTGTAACAACTTTCAGTTGATCAGATTTTATACATAATTATTGCATGCATTTTTCTCTATAATGTACAGTATAGATTATACATTCCATTGAAAGTGCTGACGTAATGACTATCAGTCGTATTAATTACTGCATTCTAAAATTATATATATCCTGTATCTACTCTTGTAATTACAATAATTACAATACTATTATATAGCATCAAGCCATGCCCAACATGCGCATTGATCTGACTGTGCTAGCTACATATATAGCTATGTAGTATATATTATGCAATTGTGCATGTGCCTGCAGCCTCAACTGAGCTATATGGGTGGTGGCAATGGTGCACGCAATTAAAAGCACATGTACACAAAGTCATATGATCGATCACATGTACAATCACATGAAATATTATATCATTATACTAGACGAATGTGAAATGGACTGTGGAACGAACTGGAGCTTGCACAGTGGCTGGTGGTAAAGGGATGGCTGACTCCCAGGGAACACAGCTAGCTAGTGTGGAGACCTTGCTGGAAATGCCCGGATGTGTACCCAACGCTCTCTTGGCCGCAGTGCCATTTAGCAGTAGCGGTAATGTAGCCTCGTCCCCAGCCCGCTTCTGGCCACCATTTTGCAATGGCCCGAAAGGGGGGCTGGGAACGAGACTAGTGATACTAGCAGTAATGAGGTTACCGTGTCTTCTGGTTTCACACCACTAGAAGAGAGGGGCTTATCAGATAAATTGAGCCCATAATCACATGATAACAGTTTGAACTGCACACACACATGTTTATAGCATCAGGAGGAATAGAATAGGACAAACAAAATCAATCAAAGTAAAATCAATGTTGCCAAGTGTGTTGATGTATGAGCCTGCACCGGAGAGGGGGCGGGGCTAGGAGAGAGGGGGCGGGCTAGGAGACACGCTCAGCAATTTTACTGGACACCTCTTCCAAGTCATTCTGAAGGGGAGGGGCAGGTGGGTGTGGTCATGTTAACTATGTATATTTATATGTACACAACATCCCATATGTCACACATGTATGAGTGTAACTGGAGACCGAGGAGGGTCAGTGATATACAGTAGAAGGCATGTGATTATCATGTGACTGTCACATGACACTCCCTTTACATGCACTGCTCTTTTGCAATAATAATCAGTAAACAGCAGAAACACCAGTGCCTTTTTCCACATCAGTTATGGCATGACGCAGTGCTGGTAGGTCCATCTCCTGCCCCGCCCTACTCATGCTCCACCCACCTCTTGCCCCACCCTACTCAGCCACACCCACCTCCTGCCCTGCCCTACTCATGCCCCACCCATCTCCTGCCCCGCCCTACTAATGTCCACCCACCTCATTAACAAGCCCATTAGTGACTAAGTCCTTGGTGAGCTGCTCTGGGAGGTCTCCTTCCTTCAGCTCTGTGGTGAGGTTCATCTTGAGTTTGCCATCAAACATGATCTGAATGTGGAACTGAAGGGAGGGGAGGGGGAGGGGAGGGGAGAGGGGAGGGGAGGGGGAAGTGGAGAGGAGGGGAGGGGAGGGAGGGAAAGAGGACATCAGTCCAGTCCACTTAGTGGGTTTGGGTGTAAATACCAAATGGGCTCTACCTCACTATACACGCTACGTAGAAGTGTAAATATTGGTAGAGTTGACACACACACACACACTACGTAATTCACAGACATGCATACACACAACACATGATAGATACTCAGTGAGAGCTGCAGGAAGTGAAATAGGTGTGTTAGATACTCACCGTTTTCTTCTCTCCCTCACAACGCATCTCACAGGCCACTGTCTGAACCTACCAGTCAGTGATGGAGAGGTGTGGAGGTGAGGGGATGGAGGAACAGTGCGACAAGTGTACACAACAATAAGAGATGGAGGAGAATGTAGAAACAAACAACAAACTGAAGTGTTCACTCTTCTTGCTTTTGGGTTGTACTTTGTCTGTGTCCTCCTCTTCTTCTGCACCTAACTTGTTGCACTGCATCAGACAAGCAACAAGAGGACACATACTGTAAAGAAGACAGCAGTACCAAAGGGTACTATCCTACTCATTAGTTGTGGGTGTGGCTCACTCTGCTGGGGGCTGAGCAGTAGGGTCATCAGGTTCACGCATGGCAAGGTCTCTCCTGTACACATGACCATATAAGGGCAATAGACGACAGACTGGCTGCATCACATGACCATATAAGGGCAATAGATGACAGACCGGTTGCATCACATGACCATATAAGGGCAATAGACGACAGACTGGCTGCATCACATGACCATATAAGGGCAATAGATGACAGACCGGTTGCATCACATGACCATACATGAGCAGTAGATGACAGACCGGTTGCATCACATGTTAACCACAGGATGACGTCACATTACACCCACCTGATCTCCTCCACAAATCTGGACACATCCGCTACTAACTTTTCACGAGATCAGCACACACACACAGTCCATACTAGTGTGTAACTTGCTTCTCACTGTATGTGTGTTGGCTAATGTGTGTGTTTGTTTGTGTGCGTGAGTGAGCGTATGTGTGTTAGTGGGCGTGCTTATGTGCATGTGTGTGTGTGTGTGTGTGTGTGTGTGTGTGTGTGTGCGTGCAATGTGTGTGCATGTGTGTTGTGTGTATGAGGTGTGTGTGTCTGTGTGTGTCTGTACGTGTGTACTCCATTCCCACTCACTTTATGGTCTTGGGCTGTCCCTGAAACTTGACACAAACCTCAAACTCAACAGGTTATACACTGGACCAGCTGTGAGGGGAGGGTGGTCACATGACTGTCAGGTGCAAGTCACATGACTTCACATGACCATCAGGTGTAGGTCACATGACTGTAACGTGATGAGCTCACCCTGTCTTGGTGTTCTGCATCTGCCAAATCAAAAGTCATAGAACGTGACAACGTTGCGATGCTGAACAAAGGAGTGATGGAGGTGGAGGGGAGAGGAGGGGAGAGGGGAGGGGAGGGGAAGGGAGAGAAGGGGAGGGGGAGAGGGGAGGGGAGGGGAGGAAGGGAAGGGTTGAACAATTCATAAATTGTAAATCTGTTACTCAATCACTGACTATGTCTTGTACACCACATTTAAAGAGATGTACGAGGAATTGGTACACATCTCACACATCCTGCACGCACCAAATCACACGATTATGTACACACTCTAGTACACACAGAGACGTGTGTACATACACATGTACATACTGAAGCATACATACACCCATGTTCACTGTAACACACATGTACACACATAAACACACACACGTGTATATACAAACACATGCACACGAATACACGTGTACAAACACATATACACACAAACACATGCACAAGCACCCACCCACCCAGATACACACTAAGACACACACACACGCATCCACCTCCCGCCCACACACACAGCCACTCCCTCACTTGATGTTCTTCTCTCCAAAGTTGTGTTGTCCCACGTTCTCGACCAGCTCACAGATGTTGATACCTTGGTCCAGGGTGCAGCCCGATATGGTGCTCAGAACCTGAAGGGGGAGGGGCCATGGGGGCGGGGTAAACACATGTGTAGATGCACCTACACCAACTACATCATTACTACCACTGCATGCACAGTACAATGACTATCTTTCTTCATCCAATACAACTCTAACTTGGTCCTCCTCCCATCACTTCCAAACTCCCTTTCATCTACTCTTCCTGCACCTTACTTCCACTCTCCCATCTCTCTCCACTCCTCCTCAGTCCTCAACTCTCTTTCCTACCACCACTCCTTACACTGACCATCGTTAAAGATCGCTCATTCCTCCCTCCCCCTCTGTCCTCCTCTCCCCTCTCCTCATCTCCCCTCCCACCACTTCCTCTCTCACTGACCATCTGTTGTATCTGGGTCATTCCACTCCCTCCACCAAATCCACCAGTGCTGTTTCCAAAGTACCCAAGAGCAGGGGTGCTGGTTGCCATGGGGTTTCCCCAGGTCCCTCCCCTCCCTCCAGGACCACTGGCTGTGGTCACTGCTACATTACTGAACTGCTCTGGCTAAAGTGACGGAGGGAGGAGAGTGCTAACAGTGATACAACAACCCGGACAGTGAGAGCTGTGGATGAGGACCCCAGCACACTGTGCTGCTGAGTGAAGGTGTGGATGTGACCCAACACACCAACCAATGTACCCTCCCTGTGTAGAGGGACACACACAACGGTGATGGGAAGAGCAGGACCGCACAGAATACATTAATACTGCAACACACCAAGAGTATACGTATGGTCACGTCATGGAGGCGTAGTTGGCACCGACCTGAGTATTCTCCCGAGCCAAGTGGTGGGAAAAGGTCGTACAAATCACTCAGTGCTCGAGCGGGTCTCCTGATCATGATCTGAAGGGGCAGCCTCGCGCGGTCTGGCGCCAAAGAGCACGTGGTCAAGAAAATGGCGTCAACGCAGGTCAACTGCAGCATTGATTGCAAACAAGCTGAAAGAGTAGGCAACAGATCGCGGTGTGTCAATCTGTGACGACTAACTCGTTCACCGAGGAGAATAAGGAGCGGTTGCTAATCGGTTTAGTAAGGGATACCAAGAGGACGACGATTCGGTTACAGCGTCCACCCGGCCCAGGTGATGGCTGTGAGTGAAGCACTTGTACACAACACGCTCTCGTTGTCTGTAGACATGTACTGACATGTGCACTACTTGTCTGTGTGTGTCCACATATACCACTTTACATGTACTGACATGTGCACTACTTGTCTGTGTGTGTCCACATATACCACTTTACATGTGATGATGTGTGTGAATAATGTTATGACACGAATTGTGTCAGTAGGACAATTGGGAGTGAGTCACCTAACCCGAGGAGGCAGCCTAAGAGTGGGAGGCTGCAGCACAGTTCTTCCTAATGAAGCGAGTCAGATGCGTTCTCTGCAGTCCCTAGTATTCCTCTGTTGTACCTGCTGGAGGCTAGACTCCCTGTGTGCTGAGCAGTGTGTGGGTATGTACCCCTCACCTCTGCCCCTCTCTCTCTCTCGTGTTGTTGCTGAGGCTACCATCTCTCTGTTCAGTAGTCTCACTAGCTCCTCTACCATGCCTTGCAGTGGAGATGTTGGCACTCCTCACCTCTCCCTCATCCTTCACTTTCTCTTTGTAATCTATACCTTCCTGCTGGTCTGCTAATAGCTCTGCTCTACACAATTAAATGGACCATCTTAATGTAGTGACCAAACAGTTTGAAGCCACTCTCACAAGTGACTACTGACTGCTGTTGGGAAATCTGCACATTAACCCCAGCCTACTTAGTCCCTCAGTCCCCACATGTGCAGTGGGTCATCCCGTCCAGCCCATCACAGTGATGGAGCTTGCTTCGTGCTCATCTCTTGTGTGAAGTGTAACATACTGTAGAACCTGTCTATTGAGGGCACTGTAGAAGGCACCCACCTGTCTATAGAGACCACGTGGCCTCCCCTGGCCCAAATAGTATCAACACATTGTTTTCCATCTTCTTAAAGCAGCTCCTTTTAACTCCTTCACTTCCTCTCTTGTCCTCTCACTCTCCTTCTCTATAGGAAGTGACAGTGCTAATGATGACAGTGGCAGTAACAGTAACACTGATGTCCCTCCTACTGCTTCCAGTGATGATGCTAACAGCTCTCCCCTCTCTCCATCAAGTGAGCAGTTGGTGTGTTGTGTTGTTAGTTTAGTGTAGACATGTGATGTTCATGGGCACTTAGGGGACAGCTGTTTTGTGTGGGATCTGTTTATAAGTGTAAGTAGTGTGTAACGTCTCATCTAGTGAACGCTGCAATAGTACAATAGTACAGTGAATGCAGTGAACTCATCTAGTGAACGCTGCTCAATGTTAAACATTGTACAATAGTATGATATTTGGACTGTCAACCTCGCCAATATGCAATAATCTGGGATGCTACATGCAAATGCACACACAGGGTCCCTCTCCTGCCATGTGTATTTCTGGTTGAGGGGCTGTCAGCGTGCCCCCACTATCCTGTCTGAGTGCTACTTGTCTACTCCTCATGGTGCTAACATGCATGTTTGAACAACACCCACATACGTATAGGAGTTTGCACCAGACTCTTGCAAACCTGCTATCCTCTGTTCCATGTGTCCCCGCCCCACAAACCACCAATTGCAAGTCAGTGTCATACCAGCCACACATTCAATGCAGTTGGCTCTTCCCTCACCAGTGCACCTCTCCCCCATCAACTGCACAGGAGCTGTGAGGAGGAGCTACCGTAATGTGACACAGGCTGCTGGCTTCCATGGATTGAAAAGTGGGCAGAGGCCAAAGAGACGGACAGGTGTGTGGTGTGCGAGAGTGTAATAGTTTGTGAATGGGTGTTGTGTGAGTGGACAAGTGGGTGAAAAGGCAGTGTACTAGTGGGTTGTGTGTGAGTGAACAGTGTACAAGTGGGTAGTGTGTGAGTGGACAACGTACAAGTGGGTGGTGTACAAGTGTTGTGTGTGAGTGGGTGAGTGAAAAGGCAGTGTACAAGTGGGCGGTGTGTGAGTGGACGGTGTACTAGTGGGTAGTGTGTGAGTGGTTAAGTGTATAGTATTGCCGTTCCCCTCTCAATCCTTCCACTGCCCCCTTTTTCTCAGCAGAACACCGCCTTATGGACTGTGACTCCCTAGGTCCCTCTGGGATCACCACTGCTCCTCCCACCTCAGTTGAAGAGGCACCCACTTCACAACTTCACCAGTACAGTCTGCGGTCAAGATCTAGGAAAAGACATGTTGGACAGCAGACAAGTGAGCCCTCCAGGTCAAACAGGGTCAGATGGAATAGAGGAGAAGGAGAACAGAGATAGCCATGATGGAGGTGAGGAGGAGGGCATGTACTTGTGATGTATTTGCATGTCATGTATTCACAGTGTGTACCTGTAGCTGTGACCCCTCAGGTCCACAGTTGGTAGACCAGTTAATATTCACCCCTCCTTTTCTAAGCCTCATTTAAACAGTGCATGTGCTTGCTCCTACCTCTACAGATTGAAGTTTGAAGAGGACAGTGTCTGGTGTGCAGGACTAAACTGCTTTGACTGTAATTGCATGCTTTGTCTGTCACTTTTGCTTGATCAGTTATAGCATACATTTATTTTCCTGTTTGAAACACAGCACTGTAACAAGTCATGCATAGTTATGTACAGTCACGTACGTGTTAACTGACACATACACACACCAGCCAGTGCACGTTTCATATGACATTGTACAATGTTGATATATTTAGTGTGTTAATGTACATGGTGGTACATGCATGCATTAAATCATTAATAATTGCGTGATCACTATAGCTTGCATGCGTCAGATCAAGAGAGAGTTATAATAATAGCGCTAGCTGGTATGTAGGTCTAATAATTATTCTTTATATATATTTATGTGGCCATGAATGGCCAGAAGCATGCATGCAGCCATAAAATTAGTCAATCATTTTAATAATCTCATAACTATAGAAAATTATACATAAATCAAACCACAATACA